>JAQIWG010008050.1:0-11752 GCA_034695025.1 Chamaedrilus cognettii | reverse complement strand
CACGTTCAGCTCACCCCACCCACCCAATCCCGTAACGTTTCGTCACGTTTGCAAGGACCCCACGCACCCACCCCCGAACATGACGTAATTATGCAATGACCCCAAAGGAAAGAAAATTGGTGGCCCAGATCTAATATGTGAGTGTGACCATGCAATAGGCCTAGACATAGGCCTGCATCTACTTTTTGTAACAGTGCAATTTGATAATCTAACAAATATCGCAATGTTATTTGATCACTAGCCGAGACCTTCTACTCGCTGTTTATTCTGCTAAATAGATTTGGACCATTAAATCAGCGTTGATGGTAATAAGTCAATTTGTCAATGGACATCAGAGCCTTTGTTTGCATCGCTGTGGTGCAGGCCTGTGGGGCCTGGTCAACAATGCCGGGATAGGCTCCTCGGCCTATGGGCCCGTCGAGTGGATGACAGTGTCCAACTACCGCGAGTGTATAGAGGTCAACTGTCTGGGCGTGGTTGACGTCACGATGACGTTCCTTCCGCTTCTGCGACGCGCGCGCGGGCGCGTAGTGACGACCACCAGCGCGCTCGTGCGCTCTGCGTGCGCGCCCACGCACGGACCGTACACCGCGTCCAAGTTCGCCACGGAGGGTTTCTGTGACGTGCTGAGGTGGGCAATTCTTATTCATGGTCTCGTTTTGTAAATTTTGTGTGGGTCATTGTTCAGTGAATGAGCAGAAATTTTATTAAAACCTGAATTTAAAAAATTTATCGCGATAGGGTTTAGAAATGAAGGTTTTGATGAAATTTCGACGCATGCATTGCTGTTTATGGACCCGGAGAAAATATTTAGTATTTTGAGTGCTTGCGATGCTTTTTCATGCGGAAAAGAATATATTTGTATATTGGTTTTGTCGCTGACAAGCAGAGCACATTGGCAAGGAATTTTAGCAATGATAGGCTTATAGAATTGCAAGTAGCAACATCCACATTGAACCAAATGTTACTAATCATTAAACACGGCAGTCCTTCTGTGATTTAAGTGCTTTCCGGTACATCAATGCATAATTATACGTGATGTATTTATGGTTATTTATGAAAAAATTGCATCGTAGCTATTGCATCGTTATTGCATCGTATATATTGCATCGTGCATATTGCATCGTACATATTGCATCGTATATATTGCATCTTGCATATTGCATCGTACATATTGCATCGTATATATTGCATCGTGCATATTGCATCGTACATATTGCATCGTACATCATGCTTTCATGCTCATTAGCTGTACACAGTCGATGGACATAAAGCTAAGCATCATTCTTCAGTTCTATTGCCTCCCTGCCCTCTGCGCAGACGTCAGGCGCGCTGGTACGGGGTGAGCGTCCACATCGTCGAGCCAGGTCCCTTCCCCACGTCGATGGGGGACCGCGCCCTCAAGCAGGCCCAGATCTCCCGCGGTTGGGAGCAGGCCTCTCCCGACACACAGCGCGCCTTCGGGCCTCACTACCTCCAGAAACGTGAGAGCCGTGCATGCTAAATTAAATGCAATTCAGTAGGCTGGCTTTTATGCTATGACCCTTTGATTGCCACATGAGCGGGCAAGTTTTTGATGGGGGCAAAAATCGTGCGTGACAGGGATAATCCTCAGGTAACTCAATCACTGCATTGTTTGCTAACTATGGTGACGTCACGATGGGCATTTAATAGAAAAATCCAGTATTGAAGTTTACTTGCAATGGGTTAGGTCAAATAATGTAGGCCTGAGTCTAATAACGTTGTGAGATTAATGATGTAACTGATATGTAATTCAAATATGTAAGTCGACAATTGTGCGTCAGTGCGTGACTACGCCGTGGCCTCGCGCGCGGACTGCGAATCCATCAGCCTGGGCGCGGTGACGCAGGCGTACACTCACGCGCTGCTGGCCCGCCTGCCTCGCGCGCGATACCTCGTGGGGGCCGGCCTGCGCACTGTCCTGCTGGTGGAGGCGCTCCCCGAGTGGGTGTCTGACCGCCTGCACGCCAGGATGTGTCACATGCCCCTGCCGGACTGCGTCCTCAACAAGACTCCGTGATTGTGTGGTGGTTGTGGTGATGATGATGGTGATGGCATCTGAAAAGGACTGGGACCTGGAATGCCTTTGTTTCCAATGCATTGAGGGTGCACTGTGTCCTTGTTCGTGACATTGTGATCCGTTCGAATAGGCATAAACTATAGTTTATTATGGAATAGCGCATTTAAATTTATGTGTATATTTTAATTTTTCAATTCTATATGCATGCGATAAATGTGGTTGTGGAGGGCGCTCTTAGTGAGCCAGTTGTGAGTGTTGCAGCCTGCAGTAGTAGTCCACCTGACAGATGAATGTATTGAACACACCTGTGGCCTGCATATTAACCCATTCCACAGTAATTACTGATAGAATAGTATTTCGAATAATTTTATTTCAAGTTTTCAACCAACACTGGCCCAAATTCTTCAACATTAATTCTGAATATATTCAGCATCTTTGACGCTAGCTGGCGAGCCTAACGTTGTCGCTAGGCATTTTTGCTTGACAACGGGCGCAACAATTCGAAAGCAACCGAACGAGCAACGGTTGAGAGATTTTGCATGTCTATTATACCATGTTGTTGGTTTATAGGCCTAATTTTAGCCTCTGGAAGTACTATACTGCCGCTAAAATATAGCCCGTAGGCTCTTTATTTTCAAGCTGCACAACAGAACAGGCCTGGAGGCTACAGTAGCAGTCAAGCTAAGGTTGAGGGCTCAATTAGAGAGGCTATGTCGACACCGCACGCACCGCTTGCTTGGGGATCACCTGTGGTTCAGAGTTACGATAGGCCTACTCCCAGAGGTACACTCTCAGTGCAGTCTTGTAATAAAAATTGATACGTAGCTTTAATTCTGACGCCAGTGACTATGTATTATAATAAGTGTTAAATATAAAAGAAGTTATGGCGCTTTTCAATGGATTAACATTCAGGCAATAAGTAAAGGTAGACCCTAGCTGCCTTACACTGATGTGAATCAAATCATATACAGGCGTGCAAGTGTAAGACAAAATTTATGCGTCGCTGCAATGTCTTGCATAAGCTACGTCTGTTCGAATATCCTACACGAATTTTTCGATTGTCGTGGTGAAAAATGATGCATAGAACCTTTCATTGTAGCCTAGAGAATATTTGTAGGCATTGTGAAGTAGGATACTTAGCATTCTTTCGATAGTAAGCATTGCTATATTATTGATCAAATACAATGTTGTTTTGCTTTGGTTTCGTGAATTTTCGCAATATAGGCCTATTGTAGCCTAACCTGTGGTGGACTAGTAGGCCCATAAGGATTAAGTTAATGTTCGCTGTTACTGGCCTGGTAAACACTCTTCCGCCCTTCTGTTGCTGCAGGATGTCTGCGCGACATGCAGCGTCATCTGTCCCAGATTGCCCTACTCTCGCGAAAGCCTCTCAATCCCCACGAATGCCAGGAACTTCCTCCTTCTCCCTCGCTCCATATCGCCAGCAGTGGTTCACGTGAAGCAGTGAACGTCCGTCGAGAACAAAACCTTCCGGAGGATCAAAACTTGACGTGGAATAACCACAAGAACGCGCTACCACAGGGCGAGAGTGACGGGGAAGAACTGCTGAGGAAGGGCGTCATAACGATCGGCAGAACACGGTACGTGTGGATCGGACAGAACCACGAAGGCAATCCGATATTTAAGCGGAGACTCCCCGGGGAAGATGATCCCTTGCCAGATATTCAACAGGATCGAGGACAGGACCGAAGTATGGAAGCCTCAGAAATCGATCGCAATGCCAATCAGTCCAACGCAGCCGTGATGCCCCAGGGCATCCATTGTTTGTCTGATTCTCAGTTTCGAGCCACCTCGCTCTTTGATCGACCACCCGGTAGTGTCGAGCAACATCGTCCAGGAAGGACCCAATGCTCCCCGCGTAGAAGTCATTTGAGGGATTCTCAGCAGTCCACTACGGGAACGCAACGTTTTGAAAGAAGAAACCAGGAAGATGTGTTGTTTGCGCGTGGGCAACAAACATGCCAGCTGAGATCAGAGCGATCTGGACCGGTGCGGCAGCTGAATAATGAAGTGAAATCGGAGAACTCTGCACCTCGGGAACCCAAACAATGTGTACACAGCGCAGCAGCAGAGGGCGTCTCAATATCTGGTACAAGACTGTTGATGGAGGAGCAGACACATGCAACGAAGAAAACGTTTGAGGTCAGCCATGGAGTAGGGAGAGACCTCGAGCCTCGACGTCGTCAAGCCATGCTGCCCTGCATCCCTGATCAAGAGCACGGAATAAATGAGCCCCAACACAACTCCTGTCGTAACGCCAGTCCACGAACGCATTCGGATTTCTTCAGCGCTCCAACCTTCAGAGATGACCAATCTGCCACAGTGGAAAACACGGATAGTGACACCGAGGCTGATCTGTACGAAAGCGCTCAAGAAAGCGTTGGACACCTTCGGAAGGGCCGTTGTCCCGAGCAAGACACGCTGAATCGATCTTCAAATGCCAGACCAAGATCAGACTCCAGTCTCCTCAGTGACACAACTACGAGACTTCAGACTTCAAGGCCAGAAGCGAAAAGATTCACAAACGCGAGAACAACAAGATCCGTTCACTCAAACATCTCGGACGATTCGGGAGACGTTGAAATTTTCAGTCGCGGCAGACACATGGCAGAACCAAGCGTGAGGAGCACACTCAGGCATCAGCGCGGTGAGCGGGGAGGATCCCCACATAACATCAACACCTCGGCCAGACAGCAAGGATCAGGCGACCGCCGCAGGAACGAGAGCCCCGAGCGGTGTCTCCCTCAGCAGGCTGATCGGCACAGGGACCAGAGCCCCGGTCACACGCGCCCACATGGTGATCGCCGTGGGGACGAGAGCCCCCAACTCCATCGTCAGGCCGATCGGCGCTGCATGGGTTATGAGCCTCTGCATTCCCGTGTGACCGAGAGTGACAGGAACGCTTCGAACAACGACTGCTTCAGCGAAGGAACCGACCGGTCTCCCAGTCGCAGGTCCAGAAATAAGCCGCTCGACTACAGCCGCATTCGCTCGGCGCACCGACCGATCTGCGACAAGGATCCCTGTTGCTCTCACAAGCGCAGGGCCTCCTACTGCAGGGGGAGGAAGCCCGGTGGGCAGTACGATGACGTCCGTGAAGTCGGCGAAGAATTGTGCCACCCTCAGCTGCAAGCGTCGTCAAAAAACGACTGCTCCCCTCGCAGGAGACCCTCTCAAAACTCAGACGCCTCCAACCCCTGCGATCGTCCGCCTGCTGCAAGCTCGAGCGGCGACTGCCCTCGTGCATGTTGCCCCGACTCCTGTCTCGACCCCTGCGGTCCCCTGCCCTGCCCTGACCCTTGCCGTGTTCCATCCTGCCCCGATTCCAACCGTTCCCCGCCCTGCCCCGACCCCTGCTCTCCCCCACCCTGCGTTCCAGACCCCTGTTGTCTTCCGCTATGCGACCCAGACCCCAGCTGTCGCGATCCCTACCCTCCACCCCATGAGGCGGACACCGGTCCTCCTCCACCGGAACCAGTGACGGTGAAAGGTCGTTCGAGCAGCAGTTGGTGGCTGTGGCTGCTGCTCCTGCTGCTGCTGCTCCTCCTCCTGCTCTACCTCCTGCTCCGGTATTTAACCGCAAGGCAGGAGCCGAAGCCGGTCGCGTGCGGCGGCTGCTGCGGATACGCGGCGAGCGGTGAGGAATGTCCCTCGTGGAGCTTTTAGAACGGGAGCGTCTAGGGACAGAACACTGGACAGCCAATTAACCAATGAAGTGGTTAGTTGTCTGGCACGACCAAGGAGAGTACTTGCACTTCGGCGGAAATGATTAAAATAATGGACAGTGAATTATTTATCCTTGCTGATTTATTGCTAATTTATCAGATTCCATCGTTTGATCATTGCTAAGCCAGGCTAAGGAATGACTAAGTCGGTGATGTTGATTAGGATAATCATTTGTTTTTAACCGTGTCTCGGTGGCTACGCCAGGCCAAAATATTTGGTGGGGCAGAATTCGAAGGGGCGAGACAATCTCATTTTTGGAGCTGGTATGATTATTTTGGCATCACTACTCAAGCATTGAAGCGACAGAAAAATTGAGGGTGCTGCCACGACCTATACCCCCTAGTTTCCTACTATGACCTGGTGCCACCACTACCAATCGGTGTGATAACCATATTTTAATAGGCCCAAGTAAATTCTACTCATTGAGCTCTCATGTACGGTTAACTGAACTGCTTGTTTTAAAATCTTCAAAGGAACTTTGTGATTTGACTGGTCAACAGGGGCTTACTGTAAGGAAAGCATTTTTTGCTAAGCAATCGATTTCAGAGCACAACCGAATGCATTTCTCTTTAATTTGTATCCATCATCAGGTTGAACGTTGATATCAAAGCATCGATTGTTTTCTAATTTAATAGCACTAATTAATTAATAGCACTAATGAAAGTCAAACTAGCGCATACAAGAAAATGTGATTATAATTATAATTAAGTTTTAATAAGTATTTTGTGGCTAACACTTTTACCAAACTTCTAAATTTAAATCAACTACATTTCTGTACGCAATGCACTTCATTGAAACAGTTCAGGAAGTCTACACAGCATCCAGCACAACGCAGACCAAATATTTGTGTATTCGTCCTCATAGATGTCACAGGAAGTTATAAGTGAATCAATACTACGCTACCATCACCAATGCATAAGAAAACTCAAGATTAGTTAGCCTACACAGCAATATGATTGGTCAAAGAATGCGACAATGAAACATTGTACAGCGAAATTTTCATTTAACATGTCAGCGATACACTTCTCTTGAAGAGACCGGATTTTATCAACGGAATGCAGTGTGAACGCCAAAAATAAAATGCTATCTTTGAGCAACAAGCATTACAAAATTAGTTCACATAAATCAAATCAAATGATCACTTAGATACAATATGTGCTCACAAATATTGAAGATGATGGTAAGTCCGACAATCTTAAAACGGTGCTATGCACTTTGTAATTGTCAGAATTCCGAAACGAACATAACTGCTACTTCAAACAAAAACAAAATATGAAATCAATGAACCACATCCCATAGCAATTTAAACAGTTTTATCTATAGAGACAATGATTATCAATTAAATGAATACTATTGTTGGCACGGTGCCTTCACTCAGACACAACTTCACACAAGTCTCCTGTCAAGGCAACAGTATCCTGATTACGCACAGAACGAGCTCAAACGTCACTGGGACCCAATTCATATGTTTATCCATTTGTCCCAATTGGCTTTCAGATCAGCCCATACTAGCTCTGGGCCCCTACTAGCGCATATCTAGTCCGAATGAGCCCCGCGGAGAGGCTCGTAACTCAAACTAGCCCAAAGTTGAGGGCCCCGCCGGGGCTGGATGAGAGGTCCCGTGGCCCCAGGTCTACTTGGGCTGGTTGATGTTGTGTTTCTGCTGCACGGGTCGCTGCTCCTTGGTGGGCAGGGGGTGCTCGTGAAAATGTTTGACAGCCTCCGGCGGATAGGCCTTCTCCTCCTGGACACAAAGCAAAGACTTTGAGCTCAACGTTGGCAGAGATGTGTTTAGAAGTATTTTGAACCTAGTCTTTAGAAATCAACCGCATCCATGCTTATACAGGCAAACACCATCAGTTCATTTCAATGTTTGTTATCCGTTTTCTTCCAATTTCAGGTAGGCAAAAATCATGCGCAGGCATTTCATACAGCTACGGATAACAAAGCCAATTTGACTTCAATATTTTAAAAGCGCGTATATTCATATTTATGAAAATCTGTGCATTTTTACAAACTTGCATTTGAACTAAAATCACGGCTAACGAAAGTATGTAATTCATATTAGCTTTTGCTAGGCAACGAATAGTAAACTGAACACATCCATATTTCCTTACAAAATATTGATTGTTTTCCAGTATCATGGTGCTTATAAATCGAGAAAGACTGCTCTCTAACAAATAATAGTCAACACACCTTCGCAACAGCTCCAGAGACCAGGACCTTGTCTACCTTGGGTGGACTGCAAGAGCACAATAAACTACCATGTAAATCACTCTTGAGATCGATCTACAGTTGTAACTACAACATGATGATACATCAGAATATCATATTTGACTAAATATTGATGTTAATAGTTTTCAAGCGATTAACCCTCTATGTTAATACATGGCTAAATATGGAAACTTACCTTTGAGAACAATCACTTAATAAATTGAAAATCAATTCGTTTCTAAACTCGTAGAAGAGAACACGTAGAATACAAAAAATCATTACTCAGACCGTATCGTTCTCAGATAAGAATTTTTTTACAAACAAGAGAGGACTAAGTGATAAAAGAGATATTTCTGCTCATCCCCATTACACTTCTACACACAGATTTCCGCCGAAAAGCATAGCGTTATCGCCACCTGGTGCCGGTTCCATACTCCTCCTGTTCCTCCTTCGTCATCTCCGCCTTGTCCTTGGTGTCCCCCGTCGAGTTCTGCTTGTGTCGGGCCACTCGCATCCCACCCGCCTTCACTGCACAGCAGCGCAACGTTAACACATATTAACCACATATTGGCATGACGCAGCTCTATTCACTCAATATGTACTAATTTATGGTTAATCTTTACGTTTTGACCCAATGGTAACTTTCCCATCTCTGACAACAGGTAGCTAGCTACCTGTATTCGCGTGTAGTTGCGCGCGTCGAAGAGTTAAATTTAAGGTCTCACGCGTCTCAAGATGAGTTCTACCGATTTTCAACGTTCGTAATGATAAAAGTCTTGCCTGGAACACAGGTAGCTACTTGTTGTCGGAGATGGGAAAGTTACCATTGGGTCAAAATGTAAAGATTAACCCTCATTTATATTGTATATTGTACTATATTAGTTTAATAAACAATAGTTTTTAAAAACTCAGATCAGTGGCCTAACATGTTTTAATTCTCCTACCTGCAAACAATATAATTCGCCCAAGGAAATATTAATGCAGCTGACTGATGTTATATAATACCTATGTCCCCAAACATTGGCCCTACAAAATTAGGCCTGAGGCCTAAGCCATCTGTTAATACAGCCACGTATACAGTGTAAACAGCAACCACACAGCACGCCGCTGCGCGTACAAACCTGCTGGCGCGTGTCCCCCCTTCAGCTCGACGTCTTCTGCAGCCGACGACATTCTCCGGCACTCAACTGTTAGGCACGATATCGAGGGGGGGGGGGGAAGATTCACTAAAATTTGAAAAAAAATTGTACAAAACTTAGCACGCTTCAGGGTCCAAAATCGCACGTATGCCTAGATTTTATTCGTAAACTGATCTATGTAAAGCGTGCCGATTTTCTCAACCAATCAGCGTCATTCCGTTAGTTATTAGTTTATGTACAAATAGTTATTGACCCAGTTTTCTAGAAATAAGATTAATTTAATTTAAGCAGATGATTTGCTGATATTGCTGTCCGTAACATGGTCCTTAGACAATGTAGTAGGCCTAGGCCATAATATGGCCTAGGCGTCCCGGAAATCGATCAAATCAAAGAGACCGAGAAAATAGACCCCGATTAGATTTATTAGGCATACAAAATAATATTAGCTTGCACCAAGACATAGCATCAATCAAAGTTCTGCGAGTTTTACACACCTATTTATTCAGAACACTAAATAACATTCATCCACAAAGAATTAGTCATATATGCCTGCATGATTGCAGGCTATAATTTTTTGGTCGAACATAAATCCTGCAATCCTGCAAAACGCCAACAATAATTAGCGAAGACAGTTGGTCACACTGGTAGCAATCTATAACACAGACTGACTGATGCACTACAATATTCATGCAGCTAATGTTTAAATCACTCAGCCTACACTATAGCACTAAAACGCAACAAGACAAAAATCTTCATCTCCGTTCTTCCTGCCCGTCAGAATTATTACTGAGTGCACTTTGCACGTCTTCGATCTATTACGCTTGCGGGATCCCCCCACCCCCCCCCTCGACAGACGCCTCCGTAGCCCTTCAGGACTCCCCCTCTCCCCTTACGAGCATAAGACGCCTCTTTAGCCACTCGCGTGACCCCACTCTCGTTGCGAGCAGACGCCCCCAGCCCCCCAGGCTCTCCGCCTCTCCCTACGAGCAGACGCCCCCGTAGCCCTTGACCTTGTTGGCGAAGCTCATGCGACAGTTTGCCGAGCGGCACTGGTCATTCTCGTGGCACTCGCTCCCGTTCGGACGTCTCTCCTCGCAGCGCCCGTCGACGTGGTGGCGCGCGCCCTTCTGACAGACGAGGGGGGAGCAGCACTGGGCGTCACGTTGACACTGCTGAGAGAGCTGCACGCAGTCCACGCAGCGGCCAGACTGCAACAAAAGAAAGTCATAGCGAGGTCGTCAGTGAAGGTGAAACTAAGAAGGGTTTGAGAGACCGCATGGGACAGTGTTAATTGCGATCAAATTGGCGGAAGAATAGCAGAAAATGCTGGTAAAGAAGCGCTTTTAATCTTCTTATAAATTAACAACCACCTTTTGCCTTCTATCATGATGGCACACGGGTTAGACGTTTTGAGCGCCGATGAGAACTGCTGAAGCTGATATCAATATATTCTCATAGAACACAAATTTAACCAGCGTGCAGGCTATACACAATGTCCCTCGTTAAACTGCAGGCCGATCATGTATAGCTGACTGTTGATAGTAGCGAAGGCTTGCGCCCGCTTACATTCAAAGTTGAATTAAAGTCGTTTAACTTAACCTCGCTCTTGCAGGCTGTACACACGCATGTACAGACCTGGATGGCGCTGTATCCGTTAGGCCAGTAGCACTGCAGCGTCCCGCAGCAGCGGATCACTCCCTTGCAAGTATCACTCTTCTGGTTGCAGCGAAAAGCGTTGCGCTTCTCCTCCTGCACCAGGGCCCTCAGGCCCCTCTCTTCCCCCTGCAGGGCCCTCAGCTCCCTCTCCTCCCCCTGCTCCTCCCAAGCGAACAGCCGCGATCTCAGCCCCCTCGGCTCCCCCTCGACCTCACGCTGCTGCTGCAGGTGCTCCGGATAATTGAACCTGCGACGGGCACACCCACAACAGAATAAGGCTTTATGTTCCAATGCGTAAGTATTAGAATTTATAAGCCAATTGAATACTGAAGAGGTGCGAGCCCGTAAAGCTTAATTGGCAACGTTGATCACTGCGGCTATCACCCTGATTGTCTACCAATGACTATTTGGTAAAGCATTATAATGGCCATTTTTCTATAGGTGCGCATGCCATTGTATCCAGCGCATCAAGTGCTTCATGCATGCAATGCGAGAAATGCTTTAATTCCTGTTCATAGCTAACCTACCCTTGAATGGCACAATGCACTCACCCATCTGTATCTTCAAATTCATCATCACCGTAATTTGCTGAAAAACAGTACAATTCTAAAAGATCGACGAAATTAATAGCGGAATGTGACCGTATTGAGCATTATTTGTTACATTCGGCAGAACATTATCATTACACAACAAAGCTACGATGATATACACGTATGTCACGTAGGTCTACACTGGCGTGTGACAAGTATCACTAATAAAAACGAAGTGCCTAGGCCCATTGCTGCCTATTCAACTTACACGCTGCAGGATTCGAAGCATGCATGCCAAACGCAGCTAGGCCTATAGCCGCTCCATAACAAAATAATATCGTCTGTAGGCAGGGTTGTTAATATTGCAATACTTAAAGTATTGCAATACTTATTGCAATACTTTTTTGAGTATTGCAGCCGTATTG
>JAQIWG010008049.1:0-11753 GCA_034695025.1 Chamaedrilus cognettii | reverse complement strand
AGAATGCATGCCTTTGTTTTTTGGGGGGGTATTTTAGGGACCATGTGTAGCACACAAGAGCTAAAAATACATTATACAGTGCTATAATACATTCTATGCAAGGAAGCTCGCACAGAACCGCTCCCCCTTCTTTAGTCACCCTTTACGACTCGCCCGAGGAGCTCTGGGCTGCAAGCCAATTCTAAGTTCACCGGCCTGCACGGGGCAGAATGCATGCACCATAGGCGCTAAGCCTGAAATACAACTTACGTGTAGGCCTAATTACGACTGTGCATGAAGTTCAGGATCTCATAGGGCATGTAGGAGCCTAAATCTTTTACGCCCCCCCCCCTCCCCTCCTACACCACCTCGCACATTTCATCTCGCACACAACCTAACCCCAGCCAAGCCTACAGCCCCAACCAGCTAATCATATAAGCCAACGTAACTCAAATAGTCAATCAAATGTAATAGCACTCAAGCCACGATTCTGCTGCTATCTTAATTCCTGCCCCGCGCTCGTCCTCCTCTTCGCGACGGTTTGACAAAATCTCGTCAAAAATCGATCGACTGCCCGGAAACATTAGCTGACGAGATGGACACGATTTTATCGTTAAGCGCTGTTACATATTCACACTTCGCATCATACAGCATTAAACCTTAACTGTGGACAGCCTCATAGGCATGTGCGAGTTCTTTGCGGAGACGGAAGGCTTGACAAGCCTGCTACAGATCTGTAGTATGCGCTCCACAAGAAACCAGTGGTATCGTTGGGGAGTCGAAAGCGGAATATTCTTAAATTCTGAGCAACTCAGCTAAACATATCCGTAGATTGCATTTTGTCACAAAACTGCTGCCAGGTCCCATTATAAAATGTTCCATTTTACTAAATATGTTCCCAGGTATCTGGGGATAGTGTTAAAAATCAGATTCCTGGATCATTGAAATATCCCTAAAACGAGTTATATATCCCTAGCACTACATACTAATCAGCTATACTGATACAAAATAAACTCTTGGAAATAGGCAAAATACCAACAAAGCATCTTTTCATTTCATGACTATCGGCACATGTGTCTGCAATGTTTGTTTAATTTCAAAAATATTTATCCTTGGTTTTTCCAGCTCCGATTTATTTTGAGCTAAATCAGTGTTTAGTTAACTATTGATTACAATTAATCCGAGAATTTATGCCATCGGGTATTTCAATCTAAATCCTTTCTGCTAATTGTTTTACGATAAATCAGTGGATTTTGGTCTATTCGCTAACACCCCGATACCGATATCGACGGATTCAAATCGTGGATTTAATTCAATCTGCAATTTGCTTAATCGTTGTTGGAGAAACCCAAAGACTGTTAATGTCTTCGTTTTTTCTTTCCGCCCTTTCGCTTTTCCACGCCTCCTCTGCTCTGCTAGCTATGTGCCAGCTATGTGCCAGCTATGTGCCAGCTATGTGACAGCTATGTGCCAGCTATGTGCTAGCTATGTGCCAGCTATGTGACAGCTATGTGACAGCTATGTGCCAGCTATGTGACAGCTATCTGACAGCTATGTGACAGCTATCTGACAGCTATCTGACAGCTATCTGACAGCTATGTGCCAGCTATCTGACAGCTATGTGCCAGCTATCTGACGACCATCTCGTATTTACAGTTAGTGTTAATTCGCACCATTTTCTCGATATTAAATCTTGAACAACCTTTAAATCCGTGTTTGAAAAACTAGCCCTAAGCAACTGAATGCTAGTATAATCATATCTTTATTTCACACAAGCATTTAGTATACAAGATAATACACAATGACGAACACAACAAGATACTGTAAAACATGAAATTTTAGCTGCATGTTATTATGGCGATTGTGCATCTTCAAAATTTTACTGCACGTAATTTTCTCTTTTTTGAGGACTGCCCATTATAATAGATTCCGCAGCTCTTTTATTTTCGCAGCATTTAATTTTTGCGAATTGACCAATGCGCGAAATTCGCCAAATTAACATGCGCGCAAAAATTTCATGTTTGGAGTACACGGTCGAACATACAAAATTGAAACTGAAAAGAAAATCAAGCTAGCCTTCATCATACTAAGACAGACACACGTCATGTCTCCACAACACATTTTATTTTAACGCAACTGAATGTTAATGTCATTAACATTATTTACGTTGTCATTAAATCTGTGACTCCTTTGACAGGCTAATGTATAATTTAAACGTTCACAGCCTAAAATATTTAGTATATTAAAAGAAGAACTATTTAAGAAAATACAAGAAGCATCCTCAACCGCCACAAAAAAAGTTACAAAGTTTATAAAACGAAAAATATTTTCTGAAGCAATGTGGCTTCAAAAAGTTTGTTTACAGCCTAGCAAACTGCACTTTTAATTAAAATAGAATCGTACAAACTACCATGAAGACATTCTAATGTTCAGCTGGTATTGACACAAAAATCCAAAAATACTAGACATCGTTACAAAATACGTACTGAAAAAATGGCATGTTAAACTTGTATCGGCACACTAAACGCACAAACTAACATCTGTATGCTAAGTTCGTCAAATTGTGGAAGAGCGAAGCGCATCATGCAAGAATGTTGAACATTGTTCGTTTATTCAAAGTTAATGGTTTATTGTTACTAGGTTGATTTTTTAGTAGTTTAGGGACTGTGTGTAGCACAAAGATATGTCTGGTTTAGCTACAGAACCGCTTCCGCTTCCTTAGTTGCCTATTACGACTCGCGCGGGGAGCACTGGGATGCAAGCCAATTCTGCAGGATGTTCACCGCCTGCAGGGGCAACTTGATACTAGGAAGGCTGCAGTAAGCTGTGATACTACGTTGAGTCAGGCGTCTATATAAAGAAATATACTCGCACACAATCAGAAACCTACTCTTAGATGTGGAGTACACTTTCGAATGGAAAGTTCTCTTATGAGCATCCATGAAAATGAGCAAAATATATCACTTTAAAAGCGATTATTAATCTTTCAAGGCACAAAATATAAAATCAGATAAAAAATACAACACAAGAAAAAGAACCACGTTTACACGTGACTAATAACTACAAACTTTAGTGCGAGTTTACAGATTATGTATGTACGTATGTATATTGCACTTTTAACGCACCAAAAATATGTCATGCAAACGGAGATGGAAAAACATCATTTGCTTGAATCGTGGGTGCGGGAGAAGTGCAGCAGACTACATACAGAAAGCGGACTCGAAAAAATGAGAATGAAAAATGAGATTAAAGTATGACCTACGATCATAGGCACCACACAGCAGTCTATTCTTACAATTCCAGTAGAATATACAAAAAAATACTGAGACAGAATGAGCAAGTAATCCAGCAGCTGGTTTCTCAAATGCGGATTTAATGGTGGTTCAGGATTTAGCCCATGCGAAAGGGTGGGCTAAATCCTGAACCACCATTAATCCGTGTTGGAGAAACCAGCCCTATATGCGCTGACAGAACATTTCTGTTACAAATTTGACTTTTTACGTTATACACAAATGCTATACAAAACATTAATTCGCAATAAATGAGTTACGGCTAGTTGCTCGACCTCGATTTGGAAATGTGCTAAATCGCACATTACTCAAACTGCGGTACAGTGAGTTTGAGCTAAACTGCAATTTGAAATTTTTGGGTTGCTCGACAATTTTCCTCGGTTTAAGTGTGAATTAGCAAATTTGCACACATATTGCTGCACTCCGGTGATTATCAGCGTTCCGGAAGGCCCTAATTGTGTTAATACCTGTCAATAGTGGTGAATGTTCAATAATATAGTGAAAATTTGAATCCTGAAACGTAACTGACTTTCCCATGTATTGGCTGTTAAATTGCACTTAATTTGCAGAAATGAGTGTTTAAAAAAATTAACTCGCAGATTGCTAATTCGCACACTAAATCGAGGTCGAGCAACAGAAAATTTGCTTAAATCGAACTAGGTCACTAAATCGCACTTAAATCGCACTCAAATCAAGGTCGAGCAACCGGGCGTTAAAGAATTTCACGCTGTACAAAACACAGTACAGCGTATCATTAATAACCCACTGTATAGCAATCGGTACATTGTATGATTAATAAACATGGAACAAGGTGCAGGCCTAATTCTGAGCCCTACGACATCTCACCGAGTAAGCGTACTAAATAAACTCTCAGATCGTGGAATGCAATCATAGTGCTGTAATATACTTAAAGCATTCAAGAATCGACTCACAGAACTACAAGCCTAGAATGCGCACGCATTAGCTACACAATACTGCAGCAAGAAGCAATTTGACTAAAAACGGACGTTGATTTGTATCATGGGTAATAGTTGTTAATTATTGTGATTGGATGTGAAAGGGTCATGACCCTGTCAGTCAATTGTTGACGGTTGGCAATTGGTTTGGCCCGCGGGCCAAGTCCCTCCTACTTCATCCCCATACGCCATACGTCATACCTTCATTCTACAAGCTGTAGTGACGAGCCTTGAATCAATTAGAGTCGCTGCTTGAAAATGTTCAAAGAACAGGTAAAACTGCATATTAATCAAAGAAATTATAGGTCAGGTTTTTGTTTTGATGTTGAGAGCTTAATCTGAGATAAGGACCTCGCCAACCAATTGCATTGCGCGAAATAAATCCTAGATCAGGATTATAAAAAAAAATTACATTAAAAAAATTACAATTAAATTCAGGCTCTCAGCGTGAGATCTGCATTCTGTGTATGTTTGTTAATACCTGTGTTTGCTCGGGAATAAAACAAGCGTTGCCTTTAGTTTTGTGAGCGATAATGATATCACTGATATAATTTTTAGAGCCCAAATTTTTTCAACAATTAACCAATTCGAATATTTATACCCAGTTTTTACTATTTCGTGCCCAATTTATAACCTATACTATGGAATAAAAGTAACATTTGCAGCAACCATGGGCAGCATTCATATCTATAAATATTACGATTTCACTACTCCCCTACCACTGAAATGCAGCAAGGTAAATTATATCAAGGTATATACTTCGTAAATGTGACGCTAAAAAAAAGTCTAAACTCGCAAAACCAGTTTCCACTAGTCGTGCGGCTGCACGGGCCGCGCGTACGTAGAGTTCCAGTCGCGCAGGAAGATGGCGCTCAGCTGCTGCTGTATGCTGGCGCCGCCTCGCGCGCGCGTGGTCGTCGTCGTGTCGTTGACGACCAGTCCTACACCAGCGGTCGTCACAAAGTAGTCGCCAGACCAGTTGGACGTGCCTGCAGCAAGCACTAAGAATTAGAAGGAAATACCAACCTCATCCTGCACGCAACCCGCAACAAGGGAATTCAAATTAGGCTTAGCAGAAAACAATAACCCTGATCGTAAATCACCCGGATCCAAACACACAAATTGATCTTAAATATTCCTCCTTCTTCTACATCTTCTTCAGCGTTCGGTCGCATGGCACTCGGTGGCATTCAACTTCTTCTGCCTGTCCGATCTTCAGCCATTTTGTATGATTTCTTCAGATCTCAAGCAGATCATTTATTGTTGCAACACCAGAACATCATCAATGAAATGATCACGAGTAAATTCATTTCCATAGCTTAAGCCTTCAATGTATATCAAAATTAATGTTGAGCTAATCGTATCCGTTCGCAAATCTAAAAACCACCACAAAATGTAAGACGCAAAGAAGGAATTATGCTACGATGATACGAAGCCATGTATATTAGAGAAATTTGAGGCCATTAACGAACAGAAAATGAGTGAAGAGCCACTGACCGATGTAGGCCGCGTTATCGGTGACCATGTACTTGTTGTGATTGACGCGCCCATAGGGTATCCGAGCCTGGGCAGGGGTGAAGGCTGGCACCACAAACAGCCTCTGCACAAATACAGCGCACACTTCAAGCACTCACAACCTTGAAACCCAATCTGCATTTCAATAAATTTGATTGTTCCAATAAAAATCTGTCGCCCAATAATAAGATAATAAATAGTTGACCTACATAACATGTTGACATCACTGTAGCATGTCATACCTGAAAGCGAAAAAAACAAGAGAAAAAAAAGACAGTTCACTGCCACATGAATTCAGAGTTTCACACTTTTATTGTACACTTACTAAATACTAGTACAAGTTGTTCAATACAAAGCTCAAATATCGGAGATCAAGACGCCATCAAGCCAATCAGCGCAGCGAGAAATGGACCTAAGAACTGTCTCGCACTACGCGATTGGTTAACAAGATCCACTACGGCATCATTCAAATAACACTTTAGTCAGCAAATTGGCATTAGCAATTCTTGCACCATGTTCATCTGTCTGTGCACCAATAGAATCAGCTCTATTATATCAATTTTAAAACCAAGCGTAGCAAATATTTGATGCATATGCCACGAATAATATCACTACGCGCTTAGTACGCAGCCTGAACTTCGCAAAGCCAAAATTGTTTAGCAAAAACAATTTTTTCAAAATGCTGACGCACCGCTTCAATCTTGGCCTCCAAGGCCCAATTGAGCGCCGCGAGGGAGCGGAGGTACTTGGGGAGGGCAGGGGCAGAGTGCCCCCAGTGGCTGGCCAGCAGGCGCACCTGCACCCCCCGCTCGAGGGAGGCCCTCCGCAGCGCGTCGTCTATCACTGGCCAGAATCTGACAGCGATTAAATTAATTTAATATTTAATTGCGTGATCGCCCATTGTTAACAAAAATACCCTTACAAAGTAGGATAGTAGCTTCATGTTGCCATTGCATTCATAAAAAATGACCAGGAGCTAACACTTAGTTGGGTAATCAACCATTTTTTATATAAAAAAAGGAAACTGTTTGAATAAAAAACTCTTAAAAGTAAGAAAATAGTGCCACATAGTACGAATACATTAAATTACCCAATTAAGAGTTAATAACACCAAGGCGCTGTGGTGTAACGTGCTTGCCTGTAGCGCATAAGAATGGACATCAAAAGCAATGATTATTATTATTATTAAAAGAGGCAGCCAGTTAGCCTAGCATTGAAGCGCCAGGTAAGACTGCGTACCGGCGAGGCCTGCTGAAGACAATGGCCGGCGCGTAGTCCATGACTGCTATGTAGACGTACTTCTGCGCTCGCTCTATCACTCCCAAGATGGCGTCTATGTCGACCGTCCGACCTTGGGGACAGAACTGGGGCGGCGAACTCTGTACAGTCAATGATTTGCACTAAAGCCCAGTTGGTCAATCAAAAGTTATTTGGTTTCAAGCTATCACGGAACAAAAATGACGTAATGAACCAATCGATTGATGTTAATTGGATCACAGATCCCATTTCGGTAGTGAGTGGGGTTGAATTTGAAGGACCGTGTGTAGTAATAAAGACTATTACAGTCCGGTTCTGTGCAAAAAAGCCGACACAGAACCGCTCCCCCTTCTTTAGTCGCCTTTTATGACTCGCCCAGGGAGCACCAGCATGCAAGCCAATTCTTTGTTCCCCGGCCTGCAGGGGGTATAAGGTTTTCTAGAGCTCTAAGATGCCAGATGTTATTAACCAGCTAACTAAAACTGCCTTTTTCTTCTATTCTGTTAATGTCCATGTTTTTCACACAGGTTTAGACGTGTGCGCCCTTGTGAGGACTGCAGGAGCTGGGTTTTTACGGCCGGATGCCCTTCCTGACGCCAACCAAATAAATAATTATTTGACACGGGGTTAGCAGCTAGTGACACTTGTGCTTTTAACAGCATTGTTGAAGGGCCTGTAACACATAGTTTCAAAGTTGCCGGCCCCGGGACCTGAACCCTGGTCCTCTGGATTCTCAAGTCAAACGCCTTAACCATTACACCACAGAGCCTCGCTGTGGTGTAGTGGATCTAAGATCATTCAAATAAAATTCAGTTGAACAAGTGGCCCTAAGTCTTTGCAAGGCATTGGA
This sequence comes from Chamaedrilus cognettii, assembly GCA_034695025.1. Lineage (NCBI taxonomy): Eukaryota > Metazoa > Annelida > Clitellata > Enchytraeida > Enchytraeidae > Chamaedrilus > Chamaedrilus cognettii. The sequence continues at coordinate 3,906 of JAQIWG010008049.1, read as the reverse complement.
TGGAGGTGTAAATTTCTGATTCTCAAAATAAGATGTTCGAGAGCTCCAAGGTGTCAAAGCTAAAAAATATACTAGAAAAGATGGAAGAGCGACTGGCACACATACCGAGAGGTATGTTCGTGTCTCTGTGTCATTGAGCCTCATGTGCATTGGTGCGCCGCTGTTGTACTGCGTGGCCAGGTCGCTCGGCCAGTGGGCCGGCACCGGCGTGTTTGGCCGGCCGAGGTCCCAGTAGACGTCGAACAACTTGGCCGCGTCTCCCGCCAGACAGGGACAGGGGCCGAGCACCGCCCCTAACTCCTTGACCTACATTCAAAATTGACTCCACAGGTTTGACTTGCTCGATCGCACAGAAAAGCAAAAACGCAAGTGGTTTTCAAGTGCGGTCAAGGCTGTCGTAAATTCTTCTACAGAATTATTTAACAAAACCAAATATTTAGAAAAGAATATATATATATATATCAATATATAAACTATTAATTTAACAAACCCTTCTAGCAAAAATATCACCCTAGCATATAAAATAATCACAAATCAATATAATAAACCAAAAATACAATCAAAACAAATACGTACTTTGAGTAATACAAAAGTAGACAAACAAATACAATACTGTACTGTCGCAGAATACCACTACTAATGAGCCATAGAGACAAGCTGCATTTGATTCGTTAAATACAAACTTTAACGATCTAAAATTGATTCAATTACTGAGAACAAAAAAGACAATTAACAAATGAGTGAATTTATGAGAGAAGACCAGGCTGACCTGTGTGAGGGAGCGCCAGTCCATGTTGGCGCTGCCCACGTACAGATGAAGTCCATCGATGAGCCAGAATTTAGTGTGCAGCACTCCACTGCCGAGCAGATACGTGAAGTTGAGACTTCGTACCTCCGCACCTGAGACAAGTGTGCGACAACCCTTTAACAGCCGCTAACACTAGCGCTAACGCGACATTAATGCTTAATCACATCTGCACTGCCGCGGGCTGTCAAGGCACGCCTACAATCTGCACTGCCGCGGACTGTCAAGGCACGTCTACAATCGCATGCAACATCATTGATAATTGGGTAACTAAGCACACGATCCATGATTGGTTCATCCTCGACAATATTTCACCCATCGAGCACCTTGAATGATAGTAGATATTCAAACATTCAAAAATATCTGACCCCTAGTCGGAAATTTTAGTTAAAATGTACTTTGTGACTTTGCGACTGCCACTTTGCGACTTCGCAAAGTAAAGCATCCACTCCAGCCTCTTCAACACGCAGCGAGCCTCGACAAGTCTGTCTGGCATGGCGCTATTTTGAAGCCTTTTTCATCATTTCTGTTCACTATAATACAGCAGAATCAGGTATTAAATAATTGCTTAAAACCCTGAGGACTATGTTGGGTCAAATCATTTGAATGGCTGCTGCTGCCGCCATTCAAACGTTGCTAAATTTGCTTTAGGGCCTTAGGGATTCTTAACTTGTGCACAATTCAGTTGTCAAAACAACCCCTCCCAGTCCTTACACAAGACTGTATCAATCCAAGATTGCATAAATCCAAGATTGTATAAATCCGCGCCATGCACAAAGAGAGGCTAGTATTTACCGGCGAGTGCGAGGTCCACAGTGTCAGTGTCAGGGCTGTCAGGGCTCGGCTGGTTCTGTACAATGCGCAGCTTGATGCCGCGATCTTTCACCGCCGACAGGAGCTTCGCGTAGATCGTCTCTCCCTGAATCACAATATTCCATTACGCTAAAATGTTAATTAACAAGGATTTATATTCTTACAGATGTCAGTCATGGGTTCATCATAGTGGCCAATCTAAAACTATGCAAAATTAATAAACACTTACAGCTGGTTTCTCCAACACAGATTTAATGGTGGTTCAGGATTCTACCCACCTTTGTGCATAGGCTAAATCCTGAATCACTATTTAATCCGTGTTGGAAAAATCAGCCCTTAGTATCAAAGAGATTTAGAAATCAAGCAAAGTTTGATAACATTCAGTTATACTAATAAATATTTTTAAAATAAACTCTCGAATAACTATACAGCAAACCTGTGCAGCGGAGGGGTCGGATGAGTTGACGTCCTGTCCACGCAGTGTCCAATAGAAGGAAGCGATGTCGATGCTCGCGTTGGCTGCGTCTATCAGACGACACCACGCGTCAAACGTCGACAGGTGGCTTGGAGCACCGTCCACAAACGTCAGATTGTCGGGAATGCTTTCTACCAGCGTCGCGCTGAAAGTCGACAAACACACGCACGCGTTATTTGTGGGCTCTTCCCAGATCGCTTGGATTTGAGAGTTTAAGGACCATGTGCAGTAACAATAACTATTAGTACGGTTCTGTGCGGAGGGCCACGCTCAGAACCGCTCCCCCTTCTTTAGTCGCCTTTTACGACTCGTCCGGGGAGCTCTGGCAGCCAATTCTTTGTTCCTAGACTAGCACTGCATTTCTGGCTCACGCAGGAAAAAGCCATTTGCAGCCAGTAATTTAATTAATCGCATCCTTCACATCCTTCCGTTTTAAAGCAAATATATCCCATACATAAAGTTAAACTTCGCTTCATTATCACATTCTTAAAGCATGCATACCTCACACCATTCCAACAACTAATATATCATTCAGCAATAGCAATGATTAATTATATAGCAAATCATGCAAGCAAAACAATTCAAAATAATTAAACAACAAACTATGATATACGGACAAACTCCAAAGATCATTTAAACCAAACTGCTACTCACAAGCATCGATCCTCGGCGGTGCAAGACTTAGCCGCGAGAGCCGTCGCTGCCGGCTGAGAGTGAAACCACCTGTGACTGAAGAGAGCCATCAGGGTCGGCATGATGACGCAGGCCGTAGTCATGGCAACTATAGCCAGCACGGCGATGTAGGCCACCGTGCGGTAGGAACATTTCTCCCTCGGGCTCGGCTTGTCGCTGGCGTACATCAGCCGGCCGGTCAGCTCGTCCGGCTTGCCCCCGTTACCGATTTTCAGGCTCTGCCGTCTGTCCACTGGCTTTGTAGGCTTCATTGCTCAACACTAATTTGTAGCTAGATGTTCAATTAAATCAGTTACCAGCTGGTATAGTACAAAGAAGCCGTAGAAGAAGCGGCCCTGTGCACGTGCCACACCCACTCCGCAAGTCAACCATTCGTGCGACAAAATATTATTTTATTTTAAATTACTGTTAGGGCCCCGTTTGGGTTACCAAATTAGAGCTAGATCAGGGTTAGGCTATGGCTAGGGCTTGGTATGCCAGAGACTATACTAAGGCCCATAGTCACGATTGTCAAAGCTACGTTCTAAAGTGGGCGTGGCAGGCCTACGTGCACAGGGCAGGTCCGCTCGAAATCGCTTGTGTATTCACTGTATTCATTGTATAAATCGATTACTGTAGATCCGTATGTTAATATATCACAAGCACATCGATTCCCGATATTCTCGTTGAAATTAGACGGTTATGCTACACGGTTTGCTGTCAGGGGTCTCATGACTGCCACAATTCTGCAAAAAGAAGGATATTTTTACCAAAAACGGAAGTTCATTCATTCTTTGTTAATTATTGTGATTGGATATGAAAGGGTCATGATCCTGTCGATCAATTATTGACGGTTGGTAATTGGTTTGGCCCGCGGGCCAAGGCCCGCCCCAATTATCTCCATACGTGCCTCAATATCAGAATGTAGTGACCCCCCTCGATTTGAAATAAATTACAATAATAATGCAAAAAATAGTTTACGCGGCAGCACGTGTCTACTGACAAACTATCGATAACGAATTAAATTATGAAACTACTAAAATCATAATTTTTCAGTGCAGCTAGTAGGTAGCCATCATGGATGACGGTTGTCAACTAGGCAAGAATTAGTGGTTGAAATAATCCACCAAATGCACAGATG
>JAQIWG010008048.1:0-11754 GCA_034695025.1 Chamaedrilus cognettii | reverse complement strand
AGGTGCGGGAGAAGTGCAGCAGACTACATGCAGAAAACGGATTTGAAAAAATGAGTTTTAAGCCTGGATTTAAAGGACAAGAGGGACTTAGACGATCTGATGTCCTCCGGCAGATGGTTCCACTGAGGTCCTGGAATCCAACCATGTATGCGAGAACGTGGCTGCGAAAACATCGGTCTGCCACGGACACACAAACACGAGTGGTTTCACCAAAGGACAAGACTAAGGATCCGTTGTGGCAATTTCTATGACTGTAGTCACTGTACTTTAGCATTAGGCCTGTACATGTATGTAAACTATGTTTGAATACTTCCGTTCAGTTTTAGTTCCAGCATAGGCGTAGCCACAGGGGGGTAATGGGGGCACATGCCCCTAGAGGCCCGGTCAGCTATGATGGTATGATTGTGTTTAAAACATCAGTTTGGGCCTATATATTTGTTTTCTGAGTGTCTCTCTGTCTGTAATTGTAATTATTTCATAATAGATTCTGTATCTGACAAAACTACATTAATTTTCAATCTATTGTAATAGTTTTATTGTATTTTTGTACATGCAACAGTTTTAAAACAAAGCGCAAAAACATGCAAAAATTCCAGCAAGATTTTGCCTTACGCCACTGATCCAGGCGTTCCCCCACTTATTTTTTTTAGGACTACACCCCTGAGGTCAGGGGATGGCAGAGGTAAGAGAGAGGAAAGGGAAGGGCTTCTCGGGCCCTCAAAAGCCCGTTCCGTTACAAATCTATGAGAGAATTGTATCAAATAATTTGATTGGACCACTTGGACCACAAAACTAAATCGAACTTAAATCGAGGTCAAGCAACCAGCAGTAAATGATGTTATGTAGCGAAAACCAAGTTTATTGTTTAATACAAAGTAGCGAAAAAATCGAATCTGAATATTTTGTGTCCCTTATTTGAACGATGAAAAATCTGGCAACCCTACCCCCGCCCCTCAAAATTTTATAGGCGCGCCCACGCTTCAGCAAGCACACAATTTAGTATCCATATGGATATGAATGGCCATCCTGGCCTATACGTAGGCCTATTATAGGTTTGACGTTTTACAAGCTATCATAACAAGTGGCGCCCCGCCGGTAAGTCTGGGTGAGTATTATAAAATGGATAGCTAAGGGCCAAAAGGACCTAATGCATCATGATAGTCTCCCATAGGCAGTCTTTTCAGTTTCAGGACGCGCTGCTATCTTTGCGAGCGGAAGCATCCAATCAGAGTTTGGGTATATTATGTGTGAACAAAGTGCAAAACTCTAATAGGATGTCGCCAGTGCTTATAGATAACAGCGCGTCCTTGAATTTGGCCTCTCACTCAACAGAATCTTCTTATCATTATTCCTGTACCCTGTCGTAGACTGTTAAAGGCAATAACAATCAACTGACGGAAAAGAAGAAGGGAAACATAAAGGATTTCCGTTTTCAATTCGCGAAGCCGTGTAACAGACCGCAACAACATCCATTCTTTCCTAATATCGCTCGCCAAGATGAAGTACGTAGCCTAATTTGAGGAGATGTTATCCGATTTAATCCGCATTATGTATCGCTATCTTTACCGTGTGAAAATTTAAACCACTTTAAAAATTTGTGTTCGTTTAACTACAGACTAGTATTTCTTTCTGAAAGCAAATTGTAACATTGTAATACGTAAATTACGTGTGTCACATTGGTTAACAAAATTGTGCGTGTAGATAAATCTGGTATATCATGAATCTATTATTCTTATGTGTAGGATCGAATTGTGCGTCTTCAGCGGGTCCAAAATCTACCCGGGCCACGGAAAAAAGCTTGTGAAAGCAGATGGCAAGGTAGGTTTTACTATGTTAGTGGATGTAAGCTGCGGTAACATATTTCATACCTTAACGTTTATTGATGTAAATATACATGTTTTAGATCTGTAATCATAATCAAATTTATATCACTCAAGCTATTTAATATAAAAGCAGAGTGATAGGGTTGAAGCTGTCGAACATTATTACTAGGGGCTCGATACGGGTGCAGCTGTCCGATGTCGGTGGAAATCTTTCCCTTGTAAATAGGGCTGAAGTATGACAGTTTGCTTTGTTATTGGTTAGTTATTTTTTATGTGATCTCTAGGATAGCCGAAAGCACGTCATAGGAGAGGTAGCCATACATTGATACCCTGGCCAACTCGCTCGAGGTTGAAATCACCCCGAGCCGGGATTGGTTGCAGCCACCTCTTATTGTAGGCCTATAAAAAAATAGTGTGAATATGAGATTTCAAAAATGTGACAAGCACACCTGCGGACAGTAGCTCTCTACACCATGTGGAAAAAATGGGACAGAATTTAGCATTTTATAAGAAATATCAGCAAAAACCGTAAAAATGGCTGAAATCATCCTGGTTCACTGTACACTAAAAAGCCAATTTCTTTGTTTTGTGTTTAGGCAAATCGATCGCATTTACTTCCGGAAAATCGGTTTTCGGCAAGTCGACGTGTTTTCCTTTTTCAATGAAGTCCATTTCTAATTAGTCCAAACTTGCAATTGAAAGTGCGATTGTAAATCGTATCTCTTGGGTGTTTTACAGACGTATCACTTTGTGAACAGCAAGTGCGCGAAGGCCCATGTTGCGAAGCGCAATCCTCGCAAGGTACACTGGACCGTGCTGTACCGACGCAAGCACAAGAAGGGTCTGACCGAGGAGGTGACCAAGAAGCGCACTCGTCGCACCACCAAGTTCCAGCGTGCCATCACAGGTGCAACGCTCAACGACATTCTTGCTAAGCGCAACCAGAAACCTGAAGTTCGCCAGGCGCAGCGGGAGCAAGCCATCAGGTATGCTCTTTTCTGTATGTCCAATTGTCCATCAATCATAATATGATAGCTTTGCTGAAAATGGACTGGTCAAAAAGGCTGTCCGAGTAAATGTGGAAAAATGTTGTTTGAATCAATTTAAGCAAGCATCTAAGTGCAGAAAATCTATATCAAACCTTAGTTTAGAATCATCTTTCACATATTTAGAACAGGGCCTGATGGATCGAGTAAAGAGCATTTATGGTCTTGATTTATTGCGCCAGTAGCTCTGTCGTGGGAAGAGTAACTGAATGACACGTTACATGCTATACATCAGTCTTACCCTGCGAAATATATAAAAAGAACTTGCTGATCCTTCTTCAGAATTACTATCAATATATATGAACCGATTAACTTGAAAAATCTGTTTTCTTTCCACCGCGGCAAGAGCAATCAAACAACATACTCTTCGGTAGCACGCCAGCGCAACTGCTGGCATCACACCAGTGCAACTGTTCGAAATATGCAGAAAAGGAAGTTTTTCTTTTTTTTCCTACTTCCCAAGGCTTTCTGTCGCCATTATTTGCAATTTTGTTCACATAGCCTACAGAAATGCCCAGACTCCATATACAACTTTTTGTAAAGCCATTATGTCGTTGCGATGTGTGTGTATTGTGCGATTGTCATGTGCCTTTCAAATTAAATGCATCATTATTCATCATCATCATTTACGTTTTAAGTCTACTTTCCGTGCTAGCATAGGTTGACGGGTTGGACGTTCCATTATAAAACTCCTTTAACTCCCAATTTTTGTCAACGTCCATTCAGGCCTCGTTCCTTCATATCGCTGTCACTGCCTTTTTCGAATATGTGCCTTTACTGTTCAAGCAAAACAGGTATAAGTTTCACTCAATTTCATAAATTATTAACTAAGATACACAGCAATAACCTAGGCGGTTCAGTTTTTTTAGAACACCGTGTAATTGTATATTATGTGCAACAAAAACTTAACAATCACACGTTTCTCGGATTACTTCTGCCATTTATGAGCCGATTATGATTCATGGCATTACAGTCCCTTCAAGGCTGTTAAGCACACAGATGTCACTAGCTGCTAACCCTGTGCCAGATAGTTATTTATTTGGTTGGCGTCAAGAAGGGCATCTGGCCGTAAAAACCCAGCTCCAGCAGTCCTCATCAGGGCACAAACGTCTAAACCTGTGTGAACCTAGTGGGCATTAACACATTAGATGACAAAAAAGGGTGTTAATTCAGTTTTTTGGAGCGGATTGTCTCACTAATCGGGAATTGGCGACTAAACAAGGGGGAGCTGTTCTCTGTTTGGCCCCGAGGCACTGCACTGGGCTGGAATAGTCTTTGTTACCTACACGCGATCCTTAAACGCTTTGACATCACATGACGTAAAACAGGTAGCGAGCACACTGAAAATAATTTATGATTCTTAAAGCTTTCAAATCCAATCGTTTATGGTTAATGATTTTGACCAAAGCAGAAGTGGTTTTTTTCATGTATTGTATGCGCATAGAATTGTGCTTTATTGTTTTCAAACAATATTTATAACTCTAATTAATTCAGAAATATGTAATTGCGCATACTGGCACTGTTTGTAACCTTGCTGCGCTATTTATAGAGCTGCCAAGGAGAAGCAAAAGGCCAAGGATGTGCAAAAGAAAACGACAAAGGTAATGCAGGATTCAACGTTTTTTTGTTAGGGATAAGTTTTTTTTTATATGGGATAAGTTTTGAATGTAACTTGTATGTGTGTAAGTCAACAATAGACAAGCTAGACATCTTGTGTAGTTTGTATTGTTTAGGATTTCAAATTAGGACATTAGCAATGCGTGGTTACTGGTTAACTAACAGTGTGCTTCTTGTTAGTGGAATCGAATTGTGACTTTGGGAGCAATTGGGTAACATTTAGTGGTAGATGCAATAATAATAATGGAATGTCAAAGCGGTAAAGATCGTAATTATTATTACTACGAAAAAACCACTACGACATGACACCATGTGTTACAGGCCCTTCCGCAAGGCTGTTAAACACTGTGTCGCTAGCTGCTAACCCCGTGCCACATAATTATTTATTTGATTGACATCAGGTAGGGCATCCAGCCATAAAAACCCAGCTCCAGCAGTCCTCACCTGGGCACAAACATCTAAACCTCTGTGTAAACATGGACATTAACAGATTGGATGACAGAATAAGGCGATTAGTTACTGTCGTACTATGATTCATATGTACTAAAAAAATCTATCACTTAGCCCGCAAAATGTTCTAACGTTACTTCCATAATTGTCCGAAAAAACCTAATTTTAATACCCGTACCCGTATTTTCGTTATTGTTGAATGTTCGGTTCTTTCAGCCCGGAGTTCCGAAGTTACAGCAGAAGCAAAAGTCTGCAAAGGCTGTGCCAAAGAGCCAGCCTCGTGTGGGAGGCAAGCGTTAAGCTTGCAAGCGTCAATATGCACGGACATTGTAATAGTTGTGCTGTCAATAATTTTCATTAGCGTGGAAGGTCAACGTAACAATGAGAATTGAAATTCTGCTTTCAAACATTTTGTGAACCTTTCTGCAATGAAATCTGTTGACATGTTTCTTAGCCCTCTATTGTTGTGTTGTATTTCAAGTAAGTCATAAATATCTAAGAATTTATGACAACTGGGTCAAAAATGTGTTATTCCTATTTGATATTTACAGGGATTGAAGGTTTATAGTTTTACATAGTATTCTCAAACTTTGAGCATGAATGTTTAGGCGTCCAACAACTATGAAAGTTCTTGTAAAAAGCTCTAAAACCATTTAAACATCTAGGACCCCTACTTTTCTGTCTTCTACACAGTCATTTGTTAAAAGGTGCGCTCATCTCTCACACCGTGTAGATCGGGTAACAAAGAATTCGCTTGCAGCCCACAGCTCCCCGGGCGAGTCGTAAAAGGCAACTAAAGAAGGGGTAGCGGTTTTGTGCCAGCTTTCTTTCACAGAACCGACTATATTTTGTGCTACACAGTTTGCACTGTGTGCTACACAGTGAGAGCTACAACAGCCCATTACAGGCACCACTGGCCTCGACTAAGCGCCTAGTAGGGCCTCTTTGGGCTCTAGAATCCGTTCAGGGCCTCAGGGCCATTTGAAACACTGACCAGCAACGTGAACAACTTCGGTGTTCAAACCTCATGAGGGCTCTTTGATTCCCCTTCGAGGCCCTCACATATGGGCTCCTTTGAGCCTCCTCTGCCCCTGTGGGGCACAGGGCCGCATTGGGACCCATGGCCCCGCAGTGGCCCCTTGGGGACCTCTTTGAAGCCCTCATTGATTTGTGAAAACTGCATATGAATAAGTTTATCCCAATTTCCGTTTCTCGAGGGGCCTTAATGGGGCCCGGTCGGAGGCCGCCGACGAAGCCTTATTAACCTCCGAGCTTCCCGGAGCCCCAGGAGCTCTTTCGGGGCTCATTGGCTGCGATTAAGGGCCTCGTTGGGGTCCCAGAATCAGTTCAGGGCATCAAAGCCATTTGAAAGACTGACAAGCAACGTGCAGAACTTTGGTATTCAAACCTCATGGATTCTCTTTGATGCCCTCCGCCCCCGTGATGCCCCTTTGGGGTACAAGGTCCCATTGGGGCCCACTGCCCAATTTTGGACCCCTGGGGACTGCTTTCAAACCTATATTCATTTGTGGAGACTGCATCTGAATAAGTTTAGCGCAACTTCTGTGTTTCTTAAGGGGCCTTCATAGGGCTGTCCCCGGGGGCTTCCGAGCGAGATTAACCACTGTATGACCTGAATTAGGAAATTTCCGATCGACTTGCGCAAATTTCTTTTCGAGATCTTCAAAACTGCATGAATGTATTGAGGCAAACCTACACATCGATGGAAAGCGACATACACGTTCTCACTTATAGATGCAGATAAATTCCTAGTTTCGACGTGAACTTATCTGCACAAAGGCACGAAGTAGATTATGCATTAGTAGTTAAGAGCTTTTTCATTAACCTCACTGACATAGCACCCATAAATTATGCCATACATATCTAATATTGAAAAGTAAGCTATAGCGTTAGCTGATTTCTGTAATTTTTGGCGGCCATTTTGAATTTTGGCGGCCATATTGAATTCCAATTGTCTTGATATTATCAAAATAAAATCTTTGTCCTCTGAAACATAGTCCTAGGCACTAATAACGTATTCTATGACGCCTGGAACTTACACAAAATAAATTTGTATGTAATAGCGGCCACTTTGGAATTTTCAAGATGGCGGCAGTTTGCCACATTTTGAGAATTTCACCTATTGCACTTTTTAAGTCCAAGGGGTCTATTACTCATATCCACAGTCAAACCGCGTCCTGGCTCGAGTGTATACGGGTCTGCATTGTAGGTCCAGGAGTAAAACCACCTTTCCTGCCAAACTGAAAATCTAATCATTTGCACTCCTGAATTACCAAAAACAAAACAAAAAGAATTTTTTTGCGAGTTTTGCCGATTCGTAAATTAATCAAATTTACATGCACGCGAAAATTATGTTTTACAGTAACTACCGGTATACATTTTAAAGTGGCCTAAGTTAAACCTACGAAATAATTGAACATTGTCAGCAGATAATGTACAGCATGAAATCTTCGCATTCGTGTAACTTTCTTTTGTAGTAAAGAAAGTTAGTTTAAAGTAACTTTTTAACATTCAAATAACTGAAAAACGTGAAAGGTTACTGCAAATCATGGAATTTTTGCTGCATTTTTTTGGGCGGTTTCACCTCTCAGAAATTTAGATGCACTTAATTTTAGCGTTTTTGGGCGACTTGCCACTGTATAGCTTCTGCAGCTTCATTTTTGGGCATGTCGTTTTGGCATATTTGCTCAATTTGCCAAAATGACATGCATGCGAAAATCTCATGTTTTGCAGTAACTACTAGTATACATTTAAAGTGGCCAAAAGCCCACAAAACCATTTAATATTGCTAGCAGATACCGTAAAACATTAAATTTTCGCGCGCATGTCATTTGGCAAATTGAGCAAATTTACCAAAATAACCGACAGAAAAATAAAGATGATTTTATTTTGCAGAGCAGAAAATTTGGTCTGTAGTAAACGCCTATAAGGATCACAGTTAGATCAGCTTTCGATAGGACTGCTATACACTCCAAAAATGTATCGGATCGAATATTGTCAGACACTATTCATAAGCCGCGACAGTCGGACTGGAAACAAACTGCCAGCTAATTAGAGCCTTCCACTGGGTTGTCGATCTTAAAAATCTATCAGGTGGTTTAATAGAGTACTTACAAAAAAACTAACCACCGTTTTGTTATCTGATCTGATAATGTTCATGTTTTTACACAGGTTACGTTTGCACCTTGATGTGGACTGCTGGAGCTGCGTTTTACGGCCGGATGCAATTCCTGACGCCAACCAAATAAATAATTATCTGGTACGGGGTTAGCAGCTAGCGATACTTGTGTGCTTAATAGCCCTGCTGAAGAACCTGTAACGCATGGATTTATAGTTGTCGGCGTGGAGACTTAAACCCTCGGGTGTCCTCTGGACTCTTAGTCCGACGCCATAACCACTACACCACAGCGTCTCGCTGTGGTGATTTAACAGTGTGATAAACAAATTGCATGACATCTCACACTCTCATAGTTACAACAGGGCACTTGGAACACAGGCAGGAGGAACGAATGAGACCGACCAATGCGTGTCAGTTGGGTACATGGCTATCGTTCACAGCGGGGGTGCATCAGTTTTGACTGCTTCATAGAGGTGTTGGGTTAAAATAGGAGCCTGATCCAATGATCCTATGGCAAAATATAGTTGACTACGGCCATTCGGTTTCGGCTGCGGCTTTAGGCCGAAACCGGCTCACTTTTCGGCTTCACATACAACGGTAGCACCAGAACACTTTCGGTGGGTCTCTAGAATATCTTTAATCTTATAATCTCTATATCGTGTTGCAGACTCGCAATTCCTATTAGGCACTGCATTTCAAGAGAACAAGCCACGGGATTCCTCCCAAAGCTTAACATACCCTTAAAATTGTAAGTTCCTCTTCTAAATTTGGAAGGAATGGTGGTGATTTAAGAGTTGTGTTACTCCAAAAATTCCCCTAAAAACCCGTCAAGGATGGAAATGCACACCTAAAAACGCCCTCAAAATATCCTCAAAACGCCATAGAGTTAAAATATATCCATAACAAGGCCACCAAGAATTGAAAGTGGATTTTAACAAAATCCTTAACACGATAACTGGCTATGCATGCCAATTCGCTGAGTAGATCTAGCCCTAAGCTAACATTTACTGCAAAAAATACAATTGTTGTACCTATTTAAAGCAAATTAAGCAAAATAAAGTAAAATTGATATGAAAAATATAGGACTTCAAATTTTATCAGAAGCTTGAATAAAAGTTATACTGTAGGCAAGATGAAAAAGTTAAATCTTATTATGCGAGAAAATTTAACGTGTTACATGGCGATCCTACCGATCACCGACTAATATGCAGAGCTAATCTTAGCCCTGATAAAGCTGGAGTAACCTTACGCATCCTTCTCATAAAACAGGCGTGATCTTACACCTAAGCCTTTAAAAACAGGCGTTAGACGCTGGCGATTAGATCGCTCGACGGGGGAGGGGAGGGGGGGGGTGTTTACAGAAATTTTTGCAAGCCGTTCTTAACAGTCATTGTCTCATTTTAAACCATGCTAACTATTCATACTTAGGCCTAACTATACCAAATTCGCGTTTCCGCAGCAATCTTCGACGTCACACTATCATCTTACACAGGGAACCGTTACGCACTACATCTTTAAAAATGCGTAGATCATCCTAAATGCATACATCATTCACTTTTATGCGTAACGCTACGCCTACCCCATTCTAAATATGCGTAATGATTTTAATAAATCTTGTTTTAGGCGTACTATGCCTACTAAAATAAACCCGGCTAATATGGGAAAATAAAACAGGCTAAAAGTAACCAAAATGTCAACATAACCCCGAAGCAGAGCTTGATCTGCTAGTCGCCAAATTTTTTTAAAGACCCAGAAGAGGCCCTGCCCTGAAGTAACGCTAAACTAACCCCAATCTAACCCTGGTAATTAACCCGAACATTTCTTCATATTTGTCCGTGACAAATGCAAAATTGTCGTTTCTAAAACGTCGTGTCGTTTGTTCACTGTAAGATGTAGCATACGCTTGACATTTTTAAATGTCAGGCTAATTTCTCCTACAGGAGAGAGATGCTTCGTCAATTCCAATGTCACTGAAGCTCCACTGAAGATTGCTGATAAACCATATTCGCTTTCAAAACCTGCACCTTTGTATACAGCGAGCTGTAGTTAGCGGTATGGTTTACTGAACTCTTGACTTGCTGGAGAAATTCTTTCATATCTTTCAGTGTGGCCTAAAAAATGAAAGCAGTATTTATGCTTATTATATCTAGAAGGCAACAAGCACTCGCTATAATTTCTATGCCAAAAATTAACTGCAGACAATAATGTTACTTTTCATAACCTTTACATTATATATTTCAGTTATATATGCATATATTACATAATTATATAACAAGATGTAATAACATTTCAAAAGCATGACAACTTCAACTTCCCTGCTGCACTCTACCCTATTGGATAACTATTTGCAGGGCTGACGAAATTAAGCACTTTTGCCAAGGGTGCACGAAGTGACTCAAAATCTTTTGCCACGACCCGGTTTTGAACCGACTCTCTGCCACACTCGCAATCCGAAGTCTGCAACTTAAGACAACTCGGCCAAACGCAACGACTGTTTATGTTTATTATACGGGGCAATGACAAACTGTGATAGTAGCATACGAAAAAAGAAAGACATTCTTCATCAATGTCACATTAGACTCAACCGGTAATACATCATAACAGTACACAAAACATGGAAATAGAACCAAATAAAGCAGCAGTCAAAGAACTGTTCCTCTGATCGGTCGCTATCGGTGAAATTTGAATTTCTGTGATACCTCTGACCAGGGGCATATCCACGAATTTGGCGGTGGTTGGGACAAAATTTATTTGTAAATTTTAATTTGTCATACACAAGTCACTATTGTGAATGGAGTGCTAAAGGACATATTCTTCCTCCAGTGCAGAATTCGCGAGTGGGGACGCGTCCACCGGATCACTCTGGCCCGGCGAGTGGACGTTGGGGACATGTCTCCACTGTCCACTTAGGCGGCACCGCCTCCGCTCTGCCCTAGTGTAGTTTGGGCCTTTATATCATGTTATTTAATGTTCTAAAACTTAATAGGCTTTCACGTGTATACCGCTGCAGAAGGCACAGTTGACGAAGCATCCATAGTTTGATCCTTGGCAGTATTTCCACCAACCAGCATGGATGTCGACTGTTCCATTAGAGTTGCCTTCTCTCTTGCAAACTACATCCAGTGGATACGAACACACATAAAAGCTCAACTTTTGTATGATATCCAATCAAAAATGGTGAAATCCACTTTTTTACAAGTTCTACATAGCAACTGTCAAAAACAAGATTGAGGGATAAGAAGATGTAGGACACAGTAAACTATCTACTCTGTTTCTTACTCGTCAAACAACCTGTAAGTGTTTTTACTTCAACAGCAAACGTCATATCAGCTGAACATGATGGCTATCGGATAGAACAAACATTAATTGCGATACCAACAAGATCAGCAAAAGTTTGCGCAAAAA
The DNA here is from genome assembly GCA_034695025.1 of Chamaedrilus cognettii. Lineage (NCBI taxonomy): Eukaryota > Metazoa > Annelida > Clitellata > Enchytraeida > Enchytraeidae > Chamaedrilus > Chamaedrilus cognettii. Next base: position 274 of record JAQIWG010008048.1, on the reverse strand, counting down.
TGAAATCTGAAATTTGTATGCATAGTAAGTTAAGAAATCTGATTTGAATCTGTCTGATGAAAAAATTAAATCAAAGAAATCTTTGAAACCTGTTAAAACTTGTAAAACAGGTCCTGTAGGAACAGCAACAACTCGAGAAATTGAACCTGAGACCATTGGGGCATGAGTTAAAGGCGTCTATGGTTGTATGATCGGGAGAGTTGTGGGCTTGCTGCATGGTACGTCAATGGGACCGGAAATTTATCTACACCCTCCAACACCCCCCCCCCACCCC
>JAQIWG010008047.1:0-11754 GCA_034695025.1 Chamaedrilus cognettii | reverse complement strand
CTAAGGATGGTCCGAGCCCTATGGCTTGTCCGAGTGCTATGGCTGGTCCGAGCCCTAAGACTGGTCCGAGCCTTTTGGATGGTCCAAGCCCTAAGGCTGGTCCGAGCCCTATGGGTGGTCCGAGCCCTAAGGCTGGTCTGAGCTTCAAGGCTGGTCCAAGATTCTTTTGCTTTTTGGGTACACAGACGGGTCAAATTTTCTACTGTTCAAATTACTGATGTCAAAAATATCAAACAACAAACAAAATAAGTATAAGACTTGAGCTATTTTTAAAGTTTTTCCCGGTGAGTCAAGTCTTACTTCTGTGCTGATTTTATTCGCTCACTGTTGCTTAGTTTTGTGTTAGATTCACTCATAATAAACAATATTATGTATTACGTGGGTCCCTGTTCGATGCCGATGTAGTGGTAGCGGATCTCCAGAGAGTCTCTACAGCGACCCAGCAGAGGCTCTTCCAGCTGAAAGTCTTCCAACTCCAGCCACATGACCGTATCCACTGGGCTCTAACACCACTGCAGCGCATTCATGACTACAGCCAGAACAACTGAAAGTATGTTTAGCACCAAATGTCAATTGCATGAGAACGGGTGGAAATACAAAAATTGCACACTGCACTTGTAACTCACTTGCAAACATCGTTTGCTTCAATCAAGGTATGACAGAAGTGCAGCAGAGTAGACCTACACAGAAAAACCGGCCTTAAGTTCTTAACACACTGTACAATGTATTATTGTGCTTTGGTCTGTCAGCGGTTTCACTTTTTGTCGCCAATTTTTCGCTCCTTTTATGCTATGGTGCTGCGTTAGTTCTAAATGTTTAAATAACAACATAATGTTAAAGCCTACGACACTTTGAGTTCAAGGCCTTAATGTTGATATAATATATTTAAATGGTTGCTACTCGATTTGTGCCAAAATAGCAACCCTTAAAATGGAACCCCCAATATATTGGTTTAGTTTTGGATAAGTTTTTTTCGTTTTAAATTAATTGCTGCTAAATTAAATATTATATTTATTAGTGCGAAGTAGATGTAAAAATCAAAAGCAATGGTACTTTGATCAACCACGCGCAGTCCGTGACAGTCGGGTAATCCCGGGGGAAGTTTGGCGAGAAAATGTATTTCTGGTCACGTGACTTCATCTCAATCACACCACCGCACACTGAAAATAACAACTTATTTTGTAGCCATAAAACTACCAATTTGAAGACCAGTACATAAGACCAGTTTAATACATCTGAGACAATAGATATCAATCATAATTCAAAATTTTTGTTTCATGCACTCTGGTAGATTGGCTAACTTAAAACTAATTTATGCATATTTTCAAGCAATTCTAAGTTGCATTTCTTAATAGGAAATGAATTTATTATCATACCTGGATTGGATTTAACCAAAATCACCAGGGGGGTTAAAGTATGAATGTTGCCTGACTCCTATAATTTTTACATGCTTTATAATATTTTCAATGAACGTGCACATTATCCAGCGGGTGTTACGACCCCCCTACGCCCCAGACAATCTCACCAGGCACACGAACCGGGATCAGTCTTGACCAGATGACACCTCTTGCCGGTCAACTGACGCGGACACACGCAGACACACTCCTTGTTCAGATACGCGCCGTTCTCACACTGGGGTGCACTCGCACCACACCGGCCTGATATCGGGGCAGAGAGAGCGGCTCAAGCAATTACAAGATCATATTAATTCATTAATGTATTCAAAGTCATCGTTTAGTGTTTATTGTAACAGAAACAACGCTGCTATTGACGCTGTCTAGGACTCGACTAAGCCGGTCTCTGTACTGAATTGTTTAACAGTTTATGAGCAGGGCTGTGTTCTTTAGGGAGGGACATCATGTGTTACAGTCAGCTTGCATACTGAATTATTATAGATTTTGCTTGCATGTATAAACTCTGTTGCATGAAATAAAACAAACGTTTCCATGAGATATAGGAGAAGAGATGGTAAAAAATAAGAGATGCAAGAATTTATAGGCCTATAATCTGTATGCAGACGCACAGCGTTCGCAAACAGTGTTAACATCTTAGATCACTACAGTAACTCACGTCATCACATCACGACATGACATCACGACTCACAAAGTCACGATTCATGTACATCCTGACCCACAGTCAAATAATCATTTATTATTGCAAACGTTTTAGGTCATTTTTAATTCTCTCAAACGTTATCAAACAATGAAGCAAATCTGCGTTAGTGCATAGCCAACTACCACAAGTGAACCCTGCACCCCTGCAAACCCCTCAAACTGCACCCTGCACCATGCATCCTGCACCCTGCAAGCCCTTCAAACTGCACTTGCACTCTGCACCCTGCACCCTGAACCCTGCACCCTGCAACCTGCAGGCCCCTCAAACAACACCCTGCACCATGCACCCTTCACCTTACAGGCCCCTCAAACTGCACCCTACACCATGCACCATGCACCCTGCACCCTGCAAACCCTTCACCCTGCGGGCTCTTCAAACTGCACCCGACCCACCCGCGCAGTCGTAGAGCTTGTTGAGTGTGTATCCGTCGTAGAAGCTCAGATCCCTCCTGTACCCGATGAGGAATTCCAAGTCCTCGTGCATCGCCCTGATCACGTTCTGACCCGTCCCACTAAACGTCTGCAACAACCAAACACCCTCACTCATCATCATCATCATCATCATTATTTATCTTCGTTCCGAAATTTGACTTAATGATGTTTTTTTGCTGCTGGAAATCTTAATATCGCATTGATATTTGACAATTACAGCTAGGTCTACACATTGGTATGTTGAAGTCACAGAATTATGCTCTATAATCATGAGCTTCAGGCCACAGAGCGCAAGGTTATGACCTTGGAGTCATATGGCGTAAGGTAATGATCTTACGCACTGTAACCCAAGGTCACAGTGCGTAAGGACACGACACTCAGTTTACAGTGCATAAGATCATGACCCTGAGGTCCTAGTGCACGAGATCACGACCTTGAGATTGTAGTGCATCATGGAAGAGAGGTCATAGGGCGCGAGCAGCCTCATGTCTCGCTGTTTGTCAAAGTTGTGCGCATAGTGTGGGGGGATGTTGCTCCAGAGCAGTGCGACGTGGTTATCTCGGTCGTAGCGTGCGTGTTCGTGCCACAGACCGACGAGGTGACCGAGCTCGTGGACTATCATCTCTGGCTGTCACACACAACGTGCGCTTAAAACGTATGTTTTACAAATATATATAATTTTCAGGATGCTCATATTTACAAAAAAAAAAAAAATTTTGATGCATAAAGACTTTGAATGACTTAGCCAGAAAGTAACACAAAACATTTAAAATTGTAAAAACTTAAAATTACAAATAATATATTAAACTCTGAGAGTAATGAGATTAAAATTTGTATGTTAACTTTTCAAAAAAACACACTCGGTCTAAACCACAAACGATCTCAAAAGCTATACAAGCCTGCACTGTAATGACTCGCATTATAATGAGCACATCGTAATTAGAACACGAAACCTAACCTACAAAGATATTTTGTATCAATAAGTAAGTATCCAATCTAATAATAACAAACAGTTTATTAATAGTTACATAGGCGCATTCTGTGGCGAGGCTGACATTCTGCGCCCCAGGATTAGCGCTCATTCCCACTGAAGACTGACATCTGAAAAAAAGCAAAGCAGCCCACCATGCAAGAGGTAAGATATTGATGCATCACTGATAAAGGGACACATCTGATCGACTATCATGATACTGATAACGGGTAACGGTTATACACGCATATTTTGAAATCTGACTAGATCGTTCGGCTCAGTGATCGACAGTGAAGACACGAAAATGTGCGCGAATGTTTTATACCTATTCACGGTAGAAATTGGGTTAATTCGGTGGTTTTTTCTGACGGCGCTGTGTTGGCATAGCGCTTAACCGCAGACTTCGCGATCAAATGCAAATCCGTGTCATAAACTAGTACACGGCGGCAGTTAGCGGCAGAATAGCAGATTGCAAGCGGTTAACAGCGTAGTGCGTTATTGCAGGCTATACAGACAAGATAGACATTAGGCTGCAGCTGCACAGACAACGCAGACACGATTTGTTGCACTGCACTCGTACACTGCTCGAACAAAAGATCATTAACGCTTCTTTAGCGTGTGAATAATTCATGAGTCAATTGGTATGGCTACTGATTTGATGTCTAATGATTAGCATTAATCGTCGTCCCTTGTTGCGCACTGCACTCTGTAACGCTGTAACGCTACATTCCCTGTAAATGCTGCGATGCGTTCCTAGCCTGCCTCGAAATCCTCGGAAATATAGTGAAGTTAGAGAGACATTAGGCCATGCGTTGACACTGAAAAAATGACCGCTGAGGAGTGCGGATATTGTAAATGGGCGGCGGGTCTAATAGACCTAGAGGCCTATGGCCTAATTTGGTTTAGGCCTAATTGTAAACTGTAGGGTATTAGTATAATGCAGCTGTGTACAAACATGCAGGCCTATTGAATAAAAAAAAAAATTGAAGCTATAGCGCGACACAATTATTATGCAACTGAGGCTATTGTGTAGAAGTAATCTGGCAGTCACACTTTTAAATAATGCGCCCTTAATATCGACGCTAACGAGTCTACAATGCTCCAATATTGACAAGCATTGTTTTGAAACATTATCGAACACGATCATCCCTGAGTTAACCTCTTAGTGTCTCAGTGTCTTACACGACTACTGGGCCATGCGCGTAATCCGACAGTGGTTCTGGAGATTGCCGTTCACACCTCCCGAGGGATAAGTTTCCCGTCGAAACCACAGCGCGCGAAGGGCGTTGATGCGATCCAGGTTCGCTTGTGCAATGGACTCGACGATACCCTAGTGCTCGGATGATGGATAGCGATCCCGGTAAAGCGTTAACGCCTGAGCTGAAACAGTGTGGTTTCTTATTTTTCGAGTTTATCCACTGCGGTACCAAAGGCTTACCATTGTCTAGTGTATGTAGATCGACCAGTGTGCATACGTCTGTGTTTATATCTGTCTAACAGGACGGCTTGTATTCTCCGTCCAATTTGGCGATACAATGACTGAATTTGGCACTGGTTCTGCTTGGATTTGTTTAGGGATGCTTTGAAGGTTACCTGAACATGTCGGTTACAGCATTTATTTTAGAATCGCTGCTTATAATTGTCGGTTGTAGAATAGCGTTTTGCCGTCGGGCACATCGCGAAATGAATAAATATTTGTGCGACTGCTGCGACATACATGGAGTCTGCTATTTAGTGCAACAGCAACAACACTGGCAGCATCGAAAGGAAGCGAATTACATAAATCGATTCCAAGATAACGATGCCTGACATTCTTTGGAATGAAGATAATGCAATAACTTTCATGAATGTGAATGCACGTAACGCATAACTGCACGGCGTAATGGTTGTTGCACTGTCGTCTCACATTTGACAGAGGGCACGCAAAGACAACATAAATACGGGTGCTTGCGACCCAATGCCATATCGGTTACAATTAGTGACGTTCTGCTTTCAACTGAGTCTGGTTGCCTATTGATAAGTGGCATGCGAGTGCCAAGTGGGACACTTTTGGTAAGCAGAACTGGCGCTGTGGACACATACACCCGTATGTGTTCTAATTAAAATTCAACGGCTCACCATACATTGTGTTCAAATTCAAACAGCTCGCAAAATAGAAGTAAGTGATGGAGAAATCACGTTATCACGTTTTTGTCGGAATTCGGACATGTGTGCCGATCTTCTAATCAAATTCACAACTAATCAAAGTCCAATTAGCTGCATGCCTGATAGGCTTAATCCGGGATTAAGTTTAACCCTGGTAAGAACATGTATAGCGTGACCCTTGCCTTCTTCTAAAACCGGTGTATAGCCACTGCTCTGCCCTTAAACACCGCGCAGGCCATAGTCTATTTTCACGCCTAAGGTCCGCTTCAAATTAGGCGTACAACGGTACAAGTGTACATCGTAACCATTCTTGATTCTTGACGTACGATTCTATCAGCCGTCTTGACTTAATCAACTGTTGTTGATAAACAAGCTATACAATGCCATGTACAATTGTACATAGCTGTCAAAGAGGCGGTTTGTGTTGGCTGGACCATTAGGCCATTACCGGCTTCAAGCAGCTAATCACTCAACCTGCGCACCTTTATCCATTAAAACATTTTCGTCACTATTATCTCATACATGCTTACAACTGAGCCACGGAGTTACACTCTTTCTTGCTACAAGCAGCGCATGCCTGCAGGGTTTGCAACGCCTTAGAGCTCCAAATAAAACCCGATCTAAGATTATTGTTTGCACTATTTTCTTGTTATCGAAAACCGGTGAATTATTGTTATCGGACCGGTGAATTATTGTCAGCGAAACGCTTGCCGGATACGGTTACACCTCGTGTATATCAGTCCTCACGCTTCACCGCTAGATCTCGATTTCAGATTAGTTTTCGGAAAGTATTTCTGTTTCAAGGAGAAAATAACCAACTCGATCGATTCCATATGGCATTGATTGCATCATAAAACAAATCGATAAGACAAGTTCTCCTGTGAAAATTAATTTTCATAACGTTTAGCAAACTGCATAATGACAGCCATTCGTATATATATAAATTTCCTGTTAGCATGAAGCCATTTAGGCCAAAATTCCAGTCTCTCTCAGAAGAAATTGATTATTTTAATGAAGTAAAACGTAACATTTTTGTAAGCACTATTTGCTTTGATACAATATCTCAAATATATATAGTAATAAACGATACCCTTCACGTTTAAGATTACACAATGCTCTATAATGCAGGTAATATATATTTAGTTTCATAAATGCTGTCTAATGACCAATAGATAAGTCTACGATATTTTCTAAAATATCCAAGTGAATCATGCTAAAATATCCAAGTGAATCATGCTAAAATTTCAATCGATTTACTGGTTGTCTCGGATGAACTCCACGTAGGTCTCGTTGGACAGGAGCCCTCCTGTGGGGGGCCGCTGAAGCCCCCCTGAGGGGGCTCGCAGGAGCTGGGAGCGGTTGTAGCGCACAAACTGAAGGCAGGTCCGCTCGGTGAGGTGCGCTATGCTCTCCAGCACAGCTGAACGCATGCCAGCGTCACGGGCTATGCTGTCTGCAGTAGCGGAGCAAACAGTAGAACACATACTGTACTTGTAGCCGAATAGCAAATAAGCAAGACACGTACATAAAGCATATAAAATAGGTCACTGCGCAAATAGATTACTGTCACGTTGTGCTTCAAAATAAGTTGTCAACATTGCGCATAATTCACTTCATGCCTCATGATCGGCAAATATGTCATCGGAGCTCGTAGTACTCAAAGTTACATGTAAAGTATCAATCGCACGTCTTTAGACTCTTTGAGAATTTAGCAATGACGGTAAAGGATTTGGTATTCATACCGGTGAAGACATAGGGCACGCGTCCGTTGGTCCACAGCTGAAAGTCCTCGAGCACAGCCGTGCGCTTGACCCGATCATTCTTCTCTGCAGGGGTAGGAAGGCGTGCATGTGAACCTGTGATTGGAGAAACTGTTGTTTTTGAAGTTTGGAGCGTGTTCTGACTCTCATTTATCTTGGAAATAAATGCAGCTTCCGTTGAGAGATATGTGGGACTCTCACTCTCCCTTCTTAGCTTTGATTCAAGACTGTAATCTGGTTTTGAGGTTGCGTGTCCAAAAGTTGTCGATTCGTAAGTGGGAGCCACAGAAGAATCAAGGGGGTCATCCACGTGCTGTTTTGGCACTGATGGGGGCTGTAATGTCCTCTCGAGCCCCGATCGACTGCCTTTCACCGAGGGCCCATTGGAGAAAGTTCCACTACCTTGCTTCGACACGTGACTCCACACTAATGCGGCAGTGTGATGGTTTATAAATGAATGGGGGCTGAGGTAGGAAGGGTTGCTGGAAGAAAAGGGGGGGTAGGGCCTCCCAGCGAGCTCCCGGTGAAGAGACTCAGCCGCCTCTCGGTCTTCCCAGTCGTAAAGATGGTCGTAACGATGGCCTATACAGACGGACAGACGACAAAAGCGCTATATTTAATGATGCATTGTTTTGACAATATTGTGTCGTTTTTATCTCAACGATTATGTAAAATTACATAATAATTTTTTTATATGTTTCAATTGCATTTGACAAAAGTAATGTTGTTGCCTAGACATTATATGGAGTATGATATTATCACTGGTTTGAATCTACAGTATATGACAAAACGTGTTGTCTTTGTAGGAGTGACGACCACTAAGTGCTGCATGTGAGCCTGTGGCTCTTTGTTTTAGTCACTGTGTTTGGTGCTGATCTTCTCACAGATTCTGCTCCCCCCCGCCCCCCCCACATTGTTGAGGCTGGCGCCGGCTTCGGCAATGTAAACAAATATATTTTACAACATTTTCTAAGCAACGTATCGTTTCCTGTTTTCAAGGCTTTGTCGTTACATGACGACCGACTGAATTTGATTTAGGCCCCATAGCGCAGCTGCGACCGAATTACCTAAACTGTATTGCCTCTCATATTCATGTAAGCGTGGAATAATATACACTTATTGGTCTTAATTAGCACGCGAACGACAGGGATTGATGGTAATTTCATGCGACCCTCTGATCCCCCTAATGACCGCTGGGACGTTCGCAACGCTTTGGCACATTTTTACAATAATCACCGCAGCCACCATGATAGTAACATTACCATCATCGTTTTGCGTCGGGTGTACGAGGTAGATCATTGAGCAGTTTAGAAAGTTGAGATTTTGATTATTGGGGACTTCTATGGGGGTCATTTCGTCCCGGAAAATTTGGTTAAAGGATTCGATATTTGCAAAATATATAGGCCTATTACAGAATTTTTCTCGTTTTAGGTTGAACTTTCAGAACATTCTAAATTTTTGACCGTAAAAGCTCACTCGATAGGTGCGAAAATTACGACACCTAGCCTACTCGTTACTATAATCCATACATGTCAAAATGCACAGATTAGAGCATTATTCACGAGCCAAGTCTATAGGGGCCTATTACATGTATAGTCTTAAGCCACACAAAGCCATAAGGACATCATTTCAAAATAAATTTTGCTTCCAGTAAACTATGTAGCATAGATATGCTATGAGGGCCTAGACGTGCAGCTGCCTGCTACATGTATATCATTCTGGTAGCGAGCAATAACTACATGAACAAATACATGACAGTATTTAAATCAGAATCATCCATTTAGCGCAACAAGACAAACGTTGGACAACGCAGCGGACTCACACGCTGCCTACCTGACGACTCTTTTGACGAATCGACAAAAGATTTTGTTTCCAATTTCCTCGCAGGCTTATCTGTAATTTTGTCCCAAGCCTTCACCACATCATTATCCTCCGAAACGTTATCCGTAACTTTCTCCGTAATCTTTCCTATCGGTTCCAACGCCCCTGAATCGCCCCCTATCTCCACACTGACCAGCGCGAGACATGCGATAACCAAACCAAGTCGTGAATAGGAAACCATGTCCTCTGAGAGGCGAGCAACCCGCACACACGAACGTTAAAGTTCGTCTAACCAGCACCACAGGCTAACCTTTCTCCGGTCACACCTTTCTCCGGTCACATCTTTCTCCGGTCACATAGCAATGGTGCATCATCAGTTCTTGACACAGGCGATGATTATCAGTCCTCAGAAGAATCATTCGTGCAGGCGTTTCTAAAAACATGTTTCTCGATAATTCCGTGTCATGAACAGTGCACTGTTAATTGACAGCATCCTGAGATATTAACCGATGCGAATGCGCAGAGGATATAGAGCGTTCGGCTCCCACGTCGAGGTGCGTGCTCAAATCCGATCATTGCATTGCGCAAGCTATTTATGCACACACTACACACGCCTCGGTCAACTAAGCCATAGCCTAAATGGTCGCGTATCTGGGGGGACGCAGAGCATAGATCGAAACTTAATTGTGTTTTGTTTTCTACACGGACGACTTTCTCTAATCATCAGCCTTTGAGCCTGGTGATGGAATAATGTAGGCTAGTTATAGTCCTTGAGTGCTCAATGGCCGCACAGTGATGAACGTCCCTACGTTTAGAAATTTAGAATTAAGATATAATAGAGTGCAGGTAAAGCAACTACATGCACATCCACGTCGAAGATTGGATAACAGGCCTGCAGCTAGATAGGATGCGAATGAATCGATATCGATTAAGCGTGCAATCTAGGCCTACTGGCATACCCCGTCAACAGCCTACTTGTAGGCTATGCTGTGCTCGAATGTTTGTGCGCTTGGGCTACATGAATGTGTGTCGCAAATTCGTCCGGCACTGTGCGACTGAACTGCGTCTAGTAGTATACCACTGCTGTATGCGCAACGCGACCGGTAGTTATTTCGCTCTCGCAACTCTGCACACCCACTAGGCGTTGTACGCGAAGCGACACGGCGCATCCGCCTCGTAGGCCTCCCGCACGCACTACCGTGCGCTGACCTTCGTTAAAATGCACCGTGCAGCGAAATGAACGCGTGCATCTACGGCGGCCATAGAACGTCTAGCATTCCTAATGATGGAGCCAAAATCGGCGGATCAGAGAGGTGCTATAATGGGACCTCTCTGATAGATTGGCATGTTGGATAATTGGTTTGTTGGTGGCCAAGATCTCTTTTTTGTAGCTCGCCTACATGCGCAAACTATAGCCAGTGCGTGCACATTTGCCCATAGGCATGCAACAAGACTGCACTCCGCGGTGCAATTATCCAATAGAATTTATCTACATGTAAATAGAGGCTAGTTCTTATATACCGAGATCAAGTTCTTGATATGCGACGTCCCTCAGAATTACTCCAGCAGAAGTAAACCAGCTGACGTGACATTACAGGCTTTTCTATAATACACTGTCATTTTTGGGGGATTTGTTTCTTCAGTTTCCATTGCAATCCATAAAATCGCTTCTAAATGTCGCCTGTCATGCACGAAGTTGTTCTTCCAAAACGATTTGATGGTAGACCTATAAGCTGTAATCAATGGCTGATTGGAAAGGATCGATTCTTGATCGATCTGGTCGTCTGAGCTGACACCATCCGTCAAAATTAGAAGAGCCCCCGGTGAAGATATCAGATCATGCCCACAGTAATATTGCTAAAGTTAGCGCATTGTAAGCAGAACAGTAGCATCGACCCATCCAAGTTTCTTGCCTTTGAGAAAGCTTCTTTGAGTATAATCATTATAGTCACACTGAGTACAATGATTATACCAGCTCTATTAAAAGGGTGCATGTGGCATAATCCTGTTCCTGTGACTTTCCGTACTATCGAAAGTGTTAAATTAACGAGAGTAAATTGAACTGAGATATCCATAAGCCAATACTTTGCATGCGCTGTTCGCGCGGATGATTGACCGATATCTAAATTATTCAGACGCTGTACGTCGGCCGCCCTTCCAGTCGGGCATACGCCGGGATAAAAACTCGCACGAAAACAACGGACTGGATTGTTTATCGCGGATTTAATGGCGGAAACAGACTGTTATTGACTGACGATCTCTGGTTGGGCCTAAAGCAAAGAAGGGGAAGTCTTATCGCAGTTTAACTGCGCGGATTTGCGAGTATTTTATCGTCCTATAACGTTTGACTGAGCGGCTAAGATTTCCATTGTATATTGTCTACAGATCATAGATAGTCAGTATCATAGTCTTTCATAAAGCGCAATTTTAATGTAGCAGTTTTACTATTTTACATTACAGTCTGTGGCGACGCCGTATCGGGACTGGATGGGGGGGGGGGGGGGGGGGAGGG
>JAQIWG010008046.1:0-11755 GCA_034695025.1 Chamaedrilus cognettii | reverse complement strand
TCCAATAATTTGATCGGTCACTTCGGACTACAAAATTAAATCGCATTTCAAATCGAGGTCGAGCAACCGGCAGTGAGAGTTGCGCGCAGGAATATCTTAACTGCGACGCGATTATAAATCGCGATCGTCGATAAAGCTTAGGGACCATCTCAAAATATAGAATGTAGCGCGCAAATACAGATTTCAACTTACGAAGAAGTGAAGTCCAGCCCTACATGTAGGCCTACCTAATAATGCTTTTAGTAGCAGGCGCTTGCCTTTTTGTTTCCCATTAGGGAAACTAGAATATTTGTAATTATCCAAGACAGATAATTTAAATAAGCTTATGCATAAAGGTAAAATGCCTATTATAGCCTTATGGACTACATTGATACCGATATTTTTTTTTAAATAGGTCGGGGGACAAAGCCATGCAGGTCGGTGAATAAAGAATAAACTTGCAGCCCAGGGATCCCCGGGCCAGTTGCAAAAGGCGACTAAAGAAGGGGGAGCGGTTCTGTGCCGGCTCTCGATTCTGTCAACGGTTCTGAACCGGCCCAGAACCGGACTGTAAATAGTCTTCGTTATTATTATACTCTGGTTATTATTGTATACGAGGTTGCAGATTATATAGTCATTTGAATTAAAGATTGACTTCAAGACTGTAGAAAACCAATTGACGCAATAGTTAATAGTTTCATTAATAGTTTTTACACTAAATGCTCGATTAAAAAATTAATTAGCTCATTTTTTGTCACCTGATAGGTAGTCGGGTAAACTTGCAATAGACAAGGATTTATTGTGACGGGAAGCAGCGTTGAGTTGCCGTTTGTATCGTGCTGCTATTTGAATAACCGTTCGTAAGTCTATTTTGTAGCTAACTTTCCTTGTCAAAGCCCTCAAGGGTTAATCACCGATATATTGAAGGCTTAAAGGTTAAAGGGGTAATTTTAACGATTTAAATTAAGAAATATAAAATTGACTTATCTAATGGTGTTGTGGCAGCATGCCTTGACGCGTTTAGTTCTATTTCACACCAATAGACCACGCGTGCTGAGGGGAAACTTCCAAGTACCAATCACAAGTTAGAGAAAGATACCAGCCTTTCAGTGGTGCGAAACGTAATTATAATATAGTGAGTTTAAAGTCCGTCGCGGCGTCCAGGGACGTCATCAGGACCTTATTTGTGGCATTGAACTTACCCTAACTTGTTTATTGTCTGTGATTTAAATAGCGTACCCCGAAACGGAAAATTTAATATAAATGGGCTTATTGACATTGTCACTCTTTGGCGTTTCAGGAATTTTCTAGACATATTGCTGTCGATCAGCGGTTGGCCGAAGATGGCATTGTAGTGTCAATCTGAATTTCATTCACACGAACAAAATGTCCAACCGGGGGCGAGGTCTGGGTATGCGAAGGAGTACTTTGGATATGGCAACCGTGAATGTTGCAACTAATGCGGGTAAATGTAGCCTACACATTATTTTTGGCAATCATATCCACAGCTGGATAATCCTTAGCTGGGTATGAATTAGATGTACAATGGACGTGTTCAGACAGCTTGTGCACAGTGGTGTAATCAGCTGCTTTGATTCATTTCGCAGGACACCTGCTCTGAACGTTCTTCTGGCAATGTATTTCACCATGTACGAATATCGGTATATCAGATATGCAATTTCCGACGTGCACTTTCCTAGAAATCTTGGTGCCGATTAATTAAGACACCTATGTCTTACTCTTGAGAAATTCTTGAACACATTTCACAAATCCTGTTGCTTGTTATTTGGAAATCCGGATCGTTACATGCAAAAAGCGAATGATGCCACCATTATTTTCCGCGAACGGATTTTATGTGCAAAAGGTCTACCTTGAGAATCAAGTTAGGACGGTCTCAGAAATTATTTGTAATTCAGATCTCCAGTGTGTGATTAAGCTTCCGCTACTGCTAGATCCATTTAAATTAGTAATTGCATTGTTGTAACTCCGTGCCGGATAATTATATATTTGGTTGGCGTCAGTAAGGGCATCCAGTCATAAAAACCCAGCTCCTGCAGTCCACATTAGGGCACAAGCGTCTAAACCGTGTGAAACTAGGACAGTAATAGAATAGACTTTAAAAAGGCGATTGATTATTGCATTGTGGTGGCATGCAGTTCTTTTTCTTCTTTAATGGTCATATCTGATAATGCTAACATGCAGTGCTGATAATGGTTTGTGGTGATCAGGTCGTGGTGCAGGGGTCCCACCATACCTGCAGACGATAAGGTACCTTCTCTCCGAGACGAAGATGTCATCCTTCAGCGAGGACACCGCCTTTCATCTGCTCGAACTGATGCGCGATCACGGGCCGACTCTGGTCGAGCAACACCCGGGTATCACACGCGATCTGTGTTCATTTCTGATAGCGAATTTTGGATCTTTGCCCCTACAGACTGGGGTAAGAAAGAGAATAGTTCTGCAGCTAAGCGTTTCCTGGGCGAGTCGTGGCAGGCGACTGAAGAAGTTAGAGTAATTCTGTGGATTGAAATAGTCTTGTTATTTGTACAAATGGTTCTTAAACGCCTCAATCCCAAAAAATTATTTTTGTAATGATTAGGCGTTATAGAAATTGGTGGTGAGACCATTTTATTTTATAACATGATATCAGATTAATTGATTGCCATAATATATTTGTTTGTACACATGCGGGCCATTTAACGGTATATAAAATACTTCTACATGTAATACCTGTCAGTAGATGTTGAACAGTAGGTGGTTATTTGTTAGTTATCTCTGTTGTCGCTCTTGTAGATGAGATGGTGCAACGGCATGTGCGAGTGCACGGTGCTTACGGTTAGCTTATTTTGATTTTTTTGCAATTTGTTTTGTGTTGTAATTATTGCAAGCATTTTTGTGACGTATTTGTAGGATATGCATGCATTATGCAGTATGTGCAATTGTCGTGCCTGCAGACGAGATGGCGCGACTGGGTGCACGAGTGCAGACGGCGCTGAGTTCAACGCGGTCGCGTCTCGCTCGCGCCGCTCTTTTGCGTCTGGTCGAGCTGATCGCTGCGCGGTTCTGCGCCGCGCCAGAGACTGGGCGGTACTACATCAACAAGCGCAGACAGATCCTCTGCTTTGGCGACGAGGTGCAGTTTTTAGACGTTTATTTTGTGTAATGTTTTTTAGTTTATTTTTGTTTTTTGGCATGTATTGGCAATTATTGCATGCATTTGTTTGACATATTCATATGATATATATGCATTATACATGTACATGGTTATTACATATGCAATTATGCATATACATTATATTGCTTATTTTGGGGGAATATCTATTAAAAAAATATTTCTATATGCTTTGATTGATTATACTGGAATTTGATTGCTGGAGTGTACCTTGAATGATTAAAAGATATCGAGTGTGTTAAAATGTATAAACATCTCTCGTCTGTATCTATTTGTTTAAGCCTTTTTTTTATATTTAGAAATTTTGGTAATTCAGTTTTTGTATATAAATAGATCTTTGTGCATTCTATGCAGCCGCTGATGCGACTGATACCAGGCGACACTGAAATGGAGAAATATCTGATCTTCAATGATCTCATCCTTCCCCTCGACAGCGTCTCGTCCATGACACCGCAACAATCCATCGCCGAGACCTCTAGCAAGGCCGGACCACGCCCAGCTCTCCCTCGCTCAAACACCCCAGGGCGTTCAATGGGCGATATTGTGCAGAAATCTGAGAACACAGCCTTAAGTAGATCCCCTGGCAAGACTGCTGCACAGGAAGCTTGCGCGCAACATGAAGATGATCGAATGATGCCCGATGGAGGCTTGTCAAAGCAGGGCAACGGCAAGAAAGAAGAAGCCGATGGGACGCCTACGCTGGCAAATAACAGAAGCTCTGCTGAAATTTACGGAACTGTGTGGAGCACTCTGGGCCAGGCTGCTGCGGAAAAGTCCGGAGGCAGCGTCGTAATTGGTGAAAAAAATACCCAAGCGATAGAATGTTTGAAGGAGAAGGCCGACGAGAAGCCTGATCCTGCCGACGAGAAGCCTGATCCTGCCGACGAGATGCCTGATCCTGTCGACGGGAAGCCTGATTCTGTTGACGGGAAGCCTGATCCTGCCGACGAGAAGCCTGATCCTGAAACGATCGCAGGACAGCAGGACCGTTTCGACGTGGCATCATCTGTGGAAGAAATTTTAGAAGCTGCTGATGAAAATACCTCCAGCACTTTCAAAGGTGAGAACGGAGAAAATGAAATTGCTGCAAGCGGAAAAACAGGCTCTGCTCATGAGTACAGAGCAAGTGAAAGCATTGGAAGGAAGAGGAAGGTCTTCTACTACAAGTCGCCAGTTCGAGGCCGGTCGGATGCGGCAGAGGTGATACTTGTGGAGAAAGACAAAAAGGAGGGATTGAGCGATGTCGAGCAAAAGACGACAGCAGCAGAAGGCAGCAGCGCCACGATCGATGATTTGGCAACACTTACCAATAAAGATTCTAAGATTAAATGCACATACCCTGGTCAGATTGCTGAGGGCCTTGCTTTCGGTGGCTTGGTGACTGACAAACGCAAGGCATCTAATGCGAAGTCAAATGCTGCACTGAGGAAGTTTAACGAAAACTTTACTTGTCTGGAAAAGAACTACGTGGACCTGCAGAGATCCGTCTGCAACATGGTCGGGAAGCATCAGTTGTCTGAGGACGATTTGTCCGTGGACCAATCAACCGTCGGCAAGTCTCTCGACGTGGACAATCTGCCCATTTCTGGCGGAGCTTTGGTCGCAAGCACGCATGGGTCTGGAGATGGGGCAGTGGACACGCAGCTGTCGCCGGGGGACACCCTGCTTCACAGGGGTTTGACGAAAAGTGATTTGCTGTCTTTCGATTCGATGCAGTGTCCCTTAGATTTGACTTCCAAGGCATTGCTTTTAGAGGGTTTGACGAAGGTGGCTTTGATTCTCGATGAGTTTAGCACAGCATCTACCAGCCCGTTGAAGGAAGTGACAGAATCACCGAGTTTCCAAGGCTCTACTGTGAATCTGTGCGACGAAAACCTCATTACGTTGACTGGTTTCTCCGACATTCTCCCCTCCAAGGACACGAGCAGCCAGGAAGTTGTCTGCCCTGTCAAAAAGACTCTTTTTTTCACGGAAATTGATGCAGCGAGCGTGAATGATGATGCCGTCCACCGCAAAGTGACGCTAGCGCTGGACACTGCTAGAATTGAAGGGATGGGCGCAAAAGATGGTAGTCATAATCAGACTGGATTGATCAAATATGGCAAGAATGTGGTCGAGCACGAGCTGGTGAAGAGGTCTTCCTTTGCTGCTTCCCACGCCGAATCGATCCCAGGTTCCAACATTCCCGACGCTATCCTTGTCTCCTGTCTTGCCAATGAAGCTCCTTCTGTTCCTGACTCTGCCGAAACACATGCGGTTTCTGCTGGTTCCAAAACGACAGAAGTTTGCAGTTGTTTGGAACAAGCTAATGCTGAGAAAAGCACCGTTGAGGGCCCTGCCACGGCGGTCCAACTGCTGGGCCATCTCAATGCATGCTCAGTTGCAAGCCATCCCCGGGAAGTGTGTGCAACGGCTGCTGCAGGGCGTGTGCTGAAGAATGATTCGATGGTTGGTCAGAGTGGCAGTAATGGGGCCGGGGTGGCGACTTGTGGCGGTCCCATCGCAGGGGTGGCAGGGGCAGGGAAAAGGCAGGCGTCAAGGGGAATGGGCATGGATGAGGCTAAGAACAAGTCCAGTAATCCTTTGTCAAAGATGAAAGATGGTAGGCCCTTCATGTTGGATATACAAGTAAATGTACAGGTTGCATATCGTGATTTTGATAGAGATCTTTTGATAGAGATTTTTATTTAAGTTATTGGTGACATTCTTTTTAAAGAAGTTTGTCTGATTCAATGCCAGTGTGTTGCTCTAGGCTATTAATTAGTGTACCGGTGATATATGGTTTGGTTGTATCTCTTGAATGTCATCTTTGTTCAATTATCTTCAACTGACATCGTACAACGATTTTTGATCCGTTAAATTCAGAGAATTTTGACTATTGATTTCTAATTCATTCCTGTTTTTTGTCAAATCTTTGGTTTTATTCTTTGCATCATATTTTTGTCAATCTTTTGCTTTTTCCCTTCTCGCTATGATATGCAAATGATCTGCTGATTTTACTGACTGATCTTCTGATTGAAATATTGCATTATGTGTGCGCTGCGTGCTTTCAGGATGTCGAATGTTTTGAAGATATCGACAATCTTACTTCCACAACATTCGATCGACTGTAGAACGTTGCAGTACTTAGTGAGCGGATTTGTGACTTAAGGCCACACTGCAAACTTATGACTGTGTCAATGCTCGGGAAGTGGATAGCGCACCCTTTCAGCATCTGACTGGATTCTGTAGCGTCTTAAATTTTTGTAACACTGGACATCTCTGATTTTTTGCAACAGGTTTGGATCTGTTTTCAAAGCGTTTCAATGTTTTGAAGTGCATTAGTGTACAGACTAAGTTTCACCAGTTTCACTTCAACGACGATAATTACGTTGTTATCAATTTAGCTGCACACTAAGATCTGAACCAAATTTAAGTACCGTAATGGAACTATAACACAAGTGTTGTTGCTATTTAAATAACAAAGTGTGCTAGATTGACGAAGACAAGAAAAAGCAATTTTGAATAAATTTGGACAGGATATTCTATATCTGACACTGATGCTGACATTCCAGAAATACACACTATCGAAAAAGTCAGTGCTTTTTTTATGTTGGTACAGTAATATTTGAGGTTAGTATCTGGAATGTTTTTGTATTAGTTTCTTCGTGTTGAGCTTTTTAAGGTTGAAATGTTTAAGGTTTTAAATGTTTGTTGATCGGAGACTTTGATGAACGCTGCAGAGACAATAGGGACATGGTGTGTATTGTTTGCATGTAATACATCAGCTCGCAACAATGATTTTACATTTTACTCTTACAATATCAAATGGCAGCGTTTGAATATTAACATTTTGTTAGTGCAATGAACACTCCCTAGCTCAAGTTTGTGATTTCTTTTAAAATTCAACTGCATCTGAAGTATTTTGTGATTTTGTGTTTAAGTTGCCATGCCAATACTTTTGTAATTTGTTATGCTTTGATCGGTTTCAAAATTTTGAAGTCCATCTGCACATTTGTTGCACTCGTCTCTTGAAGTTGAGTACATACCATTTTTACATT
The DNA here is from genome assembly GCA_034695025.1 of Chamaedrilus cognettii. NCBI lineage: Eukaryota > Metazoa > Annelida > Clitellata > Enchytraeida > Enchytraeidae > Chamaedrilus > Chamaedrilus cognettii. The sequence goes on along the minus strand of JAQIWG010008046.1, from coordinate 4,564 downwards.
TTAGAGCTTCAGTTTTTTTTGGTTTTTTTTGTGAATAATTAGTGTTTTTCCTGCTAAGCGTATGTAGCGATTGTACCATGAAGAATCAAATTTGAAATACGTATTAGCATGGTAACTGATGCGTAATGAGGGTATACTGTAAGGCATTAAATTTTGGCTGCATGTTTTTTGGGGAGTTTTGGCTCTAAGAAATTTAGCTGTACTTATTTTCGCGCTTTGAGGATCGCCCATTATATTATATAACGTAGAACTGCAGCTTTACGTCATTTTTGCAAGTGTTGCCGATTCGCGATATTAGCCAAAATTACGTGCATGCAAAAATTTTATGTCTTACGGTATTTGTTAGTTAGTTCTATATTCTTTTCTTTAATTTTACAAGCTTGCTGTAATTTTTTAATAGAAATTATTGAGAGAATATTTTCATTCACGAACATCAAATTACACCTTATTAAAAATCAATTGACTGAAGGTCAAATTTAGTGAAATATATGCATGAAAAAATGCCACTAATGCAGCTTTTTTTGCTGAAAGTTTTGAGAAAGTGAAAATTCTTTCGATGCCGTTAATGACAAATATATTTCTGCATGCTATTTGCCGATCATTTTACTTTTATACAATTTGCACAAAATAAAAAAATTCATTAGTGTGACTTGGTTTGAGTATAACTTGGTTTGAGTATGACTTGGTTTGAGTATAACTTGGTTTAAGTATAACTTGGTTTGAGTATGACTTGGTTTGAGCAAGTGGCTTAAATTCTTTTGAAGGATTATTTGATCTTGGCGTTGTTCATGCCAAATGACGTATTTCAAGATTGACGTATTTCATGCCAAAGTTACTTTAGCAAAAGCCAATCATTTAAGTCTCGTCATGGCTGTATTAAAACAATAATATCTGATTAAATAAGATATCAATCAATTCATAATCAATTATGATATACTCTGTCATTAATACGACATCATTGATAATCTAATAATTATTAATCGATTATTAACGATTCACATTCTGTCCTAGTACCGCTGCTTACAATATTATAGAGCCTACTCTAAAAAAGATTACTATAGTTGCCAATAAGATGTATCTTCTACTTATGTAGTCGTAGTGTGCTGCTCTTAGGCACAGAAAAATGCCAGCTACATTCATGATTAAAACTTAACTTCAATAGTATCCTCTTATGCACAGGAATGCTGTATGTGCATACACAATAACACATAAACAGCACACATTGCATGGACTTTAATTACTGTAAAACCAGACATTTTTGCTGCATGTTGTTCTGGTGGTTTTTAACTCTCAGAAATTTCGCTGGACTTATTGTTAGAATTTTTGAGGCCCATTGTGAATAGCTTCTACTATTTTGTTTGGCGCATGTCATTTTCGCAAATTTTGCCGATTCGCGAAATTCTCCAAAATTACATGCACGTGCAAATTTCATGTTTTACAGTATATAAATGTCATATTCTTCATCACGCACTTTGCAATAATGCACATTACAGCATTACACATTCTATGCAGCATGATGTAATGTAATGTGCAGTGTAACTTTCACTATCACAATATCATATAATAAAAAACAGTTCATGTCCTTTCCTATTTGAAACATGAAATCAATCAACAGAGTTAAGTTTATAGCCCTGATAAATCATGCGTAGTGTTACGCCAGCTGCTTGCAACAAGCATCGTGCAACAGCTCGACCTTTACAAGCATAGTACAACAGTTAACCTTTAAAAAAACCAGCGGTGGCCTACGCCACCATAGTCGATCTTCATCTGTAACACTACGCCTGCCCGTTTCAAATTAGACCCACAATTTGCATCTAACCATTATTTTTTAGTAGACTTCGAATGCTACGCTTAAAGCTCTCTAAAAATGCTACTTATAAAATGTCCCTGATTTTGACACTCCGGTAGGCACCTTTGACGATTCTATGGTTCTTGGAACTGCCAGGGCTATTACTCTCAAGATCTCTAATTCATACTTATACCATCCCTATGAAATGTCCTTCTTCACATTCCGCCTTCGTCACGAACCAATCGGTGCCAGGTGTGGACTGTGAGCACGATGCCGATGAACTGAAACGCACAAAACAGCTTTTCGTATCTTAGACTACTAAATGCAAAAGTTTTGCTTATCGTAGGCCTACTGTAAAAACATAAAGAAATTTGCTGCATGTTACTTTTGTGGTTTTACCTCTCAGAAAGTTGCATTAAAATTTATATCATTCATTCACCAAAATTTCATGCACTTGAAAATTTCATGTTTTACAGCAACTTGCACCTCGAGTATATTGTAGGCTAGGTCTGCACAAAATACACAAATTGTGAACAATTATCCTTACACGATCATTACTAGCATTGAATTCATTACAACCATTATAGACAATGTTTGACATTAGGTAAGTCAGTAGGCTAATATACATAAAGGTATAAAAATATTAATCACGACACTTTTTACATGCATTACATTCGCGTCATAATGCTTAATTACGTTTGTATGCTTAAAGTAGGAGCATACTACCCAGGCATTATAGTATCAGGTTATTCTTGAATTATAAACTGCCAACATTTTATACAATTTAAACAACATCCCCAATAGTTATACTGTTATTATGGTTAACAGTGACGTCAAAAAATAGTATGAACCACCACAAGGCATTATTATAAGGAAATTCAACAACTGTACACTTTGTGAAGTCGAAAAATTCTAGTGCACACAGGGTTCAGAAACTTGCGGCCTGGGGGGGGAAGGGGTTGCTGACAAGACTTTTTCCCTACAGTGCAAAACTCATGACTGGGGGTGGGGTTTGCAATCAGACAACATTATTTTGATCCATAAAAAATCTTTTCACCTCTCCGATTCCTATTCGACATTTTCTTTATTTCTATTGCACAAATTCTTACTGGAGAGTCTTAAATTCCTAGTGCACATTTAAAATTCTTACTGCACATTCTGTGTTCAATCTCACGTTAAAATATGCCCTAACCACCGCATATACAATACATTGCGCCAATTATGCTATTTGCACAATTAATTCACAAAAATTGCTTGAATTGTAAGAATTTTAGATTTCGATCCAAGATTAAGATCTCGTCAGCCAATTATATCGAATGAAACAAATCCTAGATCTCACTGCATTCGCTCATTGGATGAGATGACGACATGACCTCAGATCAGTATCTAACACTTGATTGGCTTCAAATCAGCCAACGTTAAGGCTTAAAAGATCCTGATGGGAGCACATGAATTACTGTGTATCACTAACAAACAAACAAAGGAACCTGTGTGGCCATGAGAGCGCCAGATATACCAATGGCAATGTAGTCAAACTGCCAGACCATGTTGATCGCCACCTTCCAACAACCCTGAAATTGAATCAAGTCAAGTCCAATTATCATAGGCCCATCGCTACGGGTTGCCCTTTCAATTACCACAACAATAATTTAGATAATTAACAAATAACAAATGAAGCTATTCAAAAAAAATATCGTATGAGGATAACATTAGCTCCTAATTGCTCCTAACATTGGCATCCTAATACCAAAAATCTCATCCGTACTTTCCGCCACAGGTAAAAATATCAAATGTTAAATCCAACTCACTTGTGTGTAGTAGTTGCGTGGTACAGACGAATTCAGGCACAGGGTAAGATTCTGAAACTGAGAGATGCTGCTGATATTTTGTCCATCGGTCTGATAGCTCACACAGCAAGTCGGTGGGAGGAGATGAGGCACGGGGTACTGGGGCACGACGTCCCAGGAGAACGTGGAATAATCTTGGTAGCCAAACACGCCACAGCACTCTGTCTGTTACAGTTACAGCGCAGCAAATTACTACAAACTTCCTTGGGCTTTGAATAGAAAATAAACAATCGAGAGGAAAAAGTTTGTCACACGGAGGTGGAGGGGAATTTAATTATATAAAAGCAAAGTTGAGTTATTGACTTTTGCATTTTGCACCAGCTTGGAGAAATTCTGAAATTCAAAGTTTCACCACCCTTAGAAATACATTCAGTCAAAAAGCAGCTTGATTAAATACTGAACAGGTGAGCTCACTCATCGTGAAAACTAACTGAGGCGGTTCACACTCTTTTGCTTTTCGCTCTATGCTAAGCTTCTAACCAAGTAACTAACCTCCTTTACATCCTGTAATCTGTTAATGTCTACGCTTTCACACAGGTTTACATGCTTTCGCCCTGATCAGGACTGCTGGAGCTGGGTTTTTAAGGCCGGATGCCCTTCCTGACGCCAACCAAATAAACAATTATCTGGCACAGGGTTAGCAGCTAGCGACACTTGACTCTTTAACAGCCTTGCTGAAGGACCTGTAACGCATGGTTTTGTTGTAATAATGAGCCCAGACCTACTGTATATAGTCTGCTCTTGATGTAATAAGGATTGTTCTCTCTTTTTCATTCTTTATTGTTCGATTAAGTCTGTTTTCGGGGAACTACTCGCTTCTCTTTGAGGAACTCTTCACTTTACTCGCTTGGCAGCTGTTGGGGAGCCTCGGCCTACTTCATAGTCTGTTTTAGTGTCTTTTACCATTTTATCTTCTTTTATAATTGTG
>JAQIWG010008045.1:0-11756 GCA_034695025.1 Chamaedrilus cognettii | reverse complement strand
CAATCCCTGAAAATGTCAAGGAAATATATTTACTTTTGGCCGAGTTATCGCGAATCTGCTAGGGGGTTTTTTTTTTTACGCACCCTGTAGATCTTCAATAAAGAGGCGACAAAATAGGCTAGAGATTCATGTAGGAATTACTTATCAATTATAAAATACTGTACGAAGTCTTGCCTGGGTTTGTAAAAATGACTAAATATGACTATCTAGGTACGCTAGCCTAGTGTATTTGTTCTAGTTTTAAAGTTTACAAAGTAGCTTTCAGCGCCTACTATAGCATAATGTTTGGCTTTCTTCAGCATAACGCAGAGGCTCATTTATTGAAGATCTTCAGTGCTACTGTAACACAACAAGCTTCAACTCTCTTTGAGGTTTAGGCTAAAATTAGTATTAGCTGCCGGTAGGCCTATCATAATATGATAGGCCTACCGGCAGCTAATTCTAATTTTCCAAGAGAAATTAAATTACACTATAAGCAATTACAACTATAATTATACAAGAGAGATTTTTATGAGCCACTTGTGTAAGAAACAGCAATGACTGATTTGACCTTCTAGCCAGAGCTGTCATGAGAGGCAAAAGCAATTTAATCATTTGGGCCTATCATATATCAGCTTCAGTCACCCTCGCGCCACAGCTGCCCTGGTTGGGCTGGCACAGAGTTCAGATTCTTATCATTTCTGGGAGATCTAATGGGGTTTATTGTATCCAGATATCTGGCTGGCTGTCACTTCAGTTTATATTATAGGCAAGTTCATCCTGTCTTGTCTAGTGCATTTCCGCCTCTGTGGCTATGGCATAAAGAGGCGCGGTATAAATGCACTATATAATAATAGTAATAATAATAATTTCTGTTCCTGTTGTGCATTAGCCAGTACTTATAGATAAGGTTATTGAAATCTTTAAAATATTTGTTTTGCTGGTCTTCAATTTGTTATGCAATTTTTATTTGGTTGAATTCCTTGCTGTTCTGTATTTCCGTAAAATTTTGGTTGTGTAACGCTGGTGTTCCTGGTTGGTGAATGCCAGAATCAGTGCAGTTGCGGATAGTTAGATGCGAGTTAGGCCCTATCACAATTTAGTTTATTTGTAGTGCAGTTGTCTTCGTATAAGTCATCCCCTGCAGGCTGGGGAACAAGGAATTGGCATGCAGCTCAGAACTCCCAGGACGAGTCATAAAAGATGATTTAAAAAAGGGGGAGAGGTTCTGTGCACAGAACCGGACTGTATTCTAGTCTTTGTGCTAAACACGGTTCCTAAACTAGAAAAAACATAACAAATATCATTATAAGTCAGTTGTGCTATATTTAGTTTGAGTCCTCTATCTTGAAATTTGGTTTATGCATTTTTTTTTTTCCATCAAACTCAAATTTATTATGCTTCTTAAAGCATTATGATAGGACTTAAATTAGTTTTTAAGCTGTTTAGAGAAGGACTAAGTGGATGATACAAAGTGGATGGTGTTGCGTGAAGATAAATGATCTAGTATGTATTTGAGTGTCTATTTAGTTCATTTTGGAATTTCCAAATCGCTATTTCATTATTAGCAGGCATAGCTTTTATTCAATGCAGTTGGTTACAATGTGTGTGTTGCAATGTTGTTGACAAAGTGTGGTGGCCATGTAATAGGATGATGTCTTCTAGGGGCTATATGTTTTGTTTGCGGTGAGCCACTTCTGCTCTGTTGAAGGGCTGAGTGGAGTTAATTATCTTGCCACTCTTCACTGTTGGACTTTGCAGTTCTACTGTCCTGTGGGCTAGACCTATATAAGCGCGATGTTAGTAGATAGACATTACATATAGTATACAATGAATGCATCTTGATTTAGTGGTACAGGCTATATGTTGTGTAAGTCTTATAGGCTATGTTTGTAGTGACAGCAAGTTCAAATATGTTGGAGCATGGATTACTGAGAATGGGAAGTGTCAAGCAGAAATCAGGGGGAGGATAGGAATGGCAAGATATGCTTTAGGCAAGAGAAAGGAGCTGTTGACCAAAGGGCAAATGGAGGGTAAGAGCGGACCGTGAAGGCCACGTATCGGAATGATAGACTAGACGACCTGCTTGAGAAGGAATCGTATGCAGAAATGAAGAAAAGGGCGAAGGATTGGCCAGCTTGGAAGGTTTGGACACCAAAGATCTGCCATTTGGCAGAGCACTGAAGAAGAGGAAGAAGTACTGACTAGGCTTTAGCCTACAGTCAGCATAGGCTGTGTACAACTTGAAATTTCTATTTGCCAAGTGCTGTCTGTTCTGAAATTAGGAAAGAAAAACTTAGTTTTAGGCAAACTACGCCTACTATTTTTATTAAATTTTACTACTAACAGAATGCTCTAGGGCTATGTTTTCATTTATAATGAATTTAAGCACTTAATTAGTTAAAAAAAATAAAGATGGGCCATATGGTTAAAACGGTATCAAATTTGACAATGAATATTATGGAATCAATGTTATTTAACATTGCCTAACTTTGATTAGGGAGATTGTTCTGCAAGAATGATGTCTGTCGAGGATGCTGTCACTAGATGGAGCCAGGGATTATTTTAAGGAATTTGAGTCTCCACGCAAAGGTCTCTAGTGTTGAAAACGTTTTTTTTTACAGTGTAAAGACATTTTTCATGTCCGACCTACTTATGGGGGAGGGGAGGGTGGTGCTGACTGAGACTTCTTCCCTCCCGTGCAAAACTCGTGACTCGGGAAGGGATCCAAAGAGGGGGGTGTTACCAGAGACTTTGTGCCTGCCATGCAGAACTCATGACTAGGGGGGGGTTTGAAGAGAGGGTAGCAAGACTCCTTTTTACTAACTATGGGGATACACTGTAAAGCCCTCACTTATAGACTCCACATTCAAATCATGTACACCACATCATACTCTCAAGAGCACCATTTTAGACATCAGAAAGTCTGCTATTCCTATACCAATCGCCTAATGCTATTTTTGACGCGCTTTTACTTTGTTTTAACATGGCCACCACATTTTACTCATCATGGTCTTCACATTTTGATCTATGCTCCCTGCTAATTGATTGGTCCCCACACTAAAAATATTTCCTGAATGAAGCGGGGGTTTGCAGGAAGTTGTTTCAAGTGTTGACGGGCGAGTCTTTGCAGATCTCTCACTCGCGGGACAAGGACGACGTCTTGGGCCAACGGATCCGTAGCCAGAGGCAGTCCATCATGGACCCTATCAACTGTCAGCCAGGTAGCGTGTCGATCATATAGCACGTCAGTCAGGTAACTTGTTAACCACATAGTGTGTTAGCCAGGTAGCGTGTCAACCATGTAGCGTATCAACCACATGGCGTCTCAATTATGTAGCATGTCAGCTAGGTCTACAGCGTGTCAGCCACATAGTATGTCAGCCAGGTAGCGTATCAACCGGGTAGTGTGTCAGCCAGGTAGCGTGTCAACCGGGTAGTGTGTCAACCAGGTAGCGTGTCAACCAGCATTTTTAGTCACAGCGTGTAAGCCACATAGCGTGTCAGCCAGGTAGCGTATCAGCCACGTAGCGTATCCGCCACACAGTGTGATAGCCACGTAGCATATCAGCCACGTAGCATGATATGATATCAGATAGCGTGCCTTGATAGTTTCAGCCAAGTGGGTAAATTGCAATCACTGATTGGTTTAATAGAAATTGTGCCACCGGCAGCAAAGTGAGATATCACAGGGTGTTCTTTGAAATACCCGATTCATGGCACAGATGGTTCACCAGTTTCCTAGCACTGCGAGATCAAACATTTATGAAAATGACTTCATTACTTAGGCTCTACTTTTGGCTCACATGTAACCTGTGACGTGAGCCCAGGCTTCATGCCGACAAATCCGACCTAGTAGCCTAAAACGTTCAGGTGGATGCACGCATTAGAGAGCCTGCACACGGCAAGGCAGACTAAACGTATGTCATGATCAATGGGGATTGGTCAATGCTTTGTCAACATTGTAGGCTTGTGGCAGGAATGTTTCTCATCAATCAAGGCCTCTTGTTCTTGGTTGTTTTTCACTCTTGGCATTGGGGTGTTGCCGGGAGGGCATCATATGTTTGTCAGACTGTGAAATGGACGAAAAACTCCCTATTAATATTATAGTGGACGGGGGCAGCGTGGCTGACCAACAAGCCGCCACGCGCCGAGCCACGATGCAGCAGCGCCTTCACAGTATCGTACTAGAGGGCGTCATCTTCACCATTGGAGACCCTCTGCTCGACATCATCGCCAAGGTCTCGCGCCTCTCTCGCGCTCCGCGCTGGCTCCTCTTGTCTGGTTCTTGCGTGTTGTCAGTGGAACAACTCTGGTTGTACTTTGCGAATGAAGGTACTCAATATTTAAGCTCTGGTTGTGGCCAGTGTGCACAAGGGCGGGCCCTAGTTGTGGCCGGTGTCACAATTGCAGGCTCCAGTTGTAGCCCGCATGCACAGGTGTAGAGTCTAGCTATGGCTAGGGTGCACAGTTGCAATCTCTTGTTGTGACCAGTGTGCGCAGGTTTCGGCTCTCATTTTGGATTTGTGGACTGTGTACACACATGCGTGATCTAGTTGTAACCTGAGTGGGGATTTGCAGGCTCTAGTTGTAGCCTGCTGCACAGTGCACAGGCTGTGGTTAAAATATGAAATCAAGAGGCCCCAGATCTCTGATGGTTCTTTTGGGGCCCCTAGTTTTTGTTTGGAAGCCTCAACTCAAACGTTATACCATAGCTTCACGTTATGCACTTTTTCTTTCCGTGCAGAGCTTTTCATGTCAGGGGTTGGGGGGGGAGGGGGCTGACAGATTTTAAAGGGCGCCTCGGGTCGCATTTCTGGTCATTTAAGGGCAGCCGGGGTTGCATTTATGGACAATCAAAGGGGACCGGTTTTGTGATCCGGTAGGATCCGGCCCAGGCGCACTTATGTGCCTCGGTGGCGCAGCAGATAGAGTTCGTCTCTCACTCGAGGTCGAGTGTTCAAATCCACTCCCTGCCGGGTAATAGCCTTGAGCAAGCTATTCACGTGCGCGTGCTTCGGTTCACTCAGCCGACCGTTATGAATGAGTAGCAGGCCTTGTGTCTGCGAAGGTAACCACACGTGCTACGTAGCGCTGTCCATGCTACTAACGCAATGGCTATCAAGCCGTGTTGGCTCAGGGCATAATGGAAGGAGATGAGCACCGTGCTAAGGTCTTTGAGCATGCAACCCCTTTTACCACTTAAAGCGCTGGCTGCGCAGGTGGACACCTCGTTGCTGCAGCGCTACTCGCTGAAATCTGACCTCGCCATCCAGCGTGGCACGCAGCAGGAGAAGCTCCTGGAGGACATCGAGGCGCACTACCCGGTCGACTACAACCCGGGCGGGTCGGAGCAGAACTGCTTCCGGGTCGTGCAGGCCATTCTCGGCGTCAAGAACGCCACGACATACATGGGCAGCATCGGCGCAGACAAGTAGGCACACTGACTTTGGGAACTGACTGACTTGATTGTGGACAGCTAAAAGGTTAGGGCAATATGAAAATGGGCGGCAACAAGTAGAAAGATGAGCTGTGGGAAAGTACACCACTGTAAGCATCAGTTGGAACTGAGAACTGACTGAGACTGGTAGGGGAGCAACGGGAGAGTAATGCTGATGATGACTGTAATGATTGACATGACGTTTCGAGTTTTCTCCATAGTCAGGTTTCTCTGGATGAGAAAATTGTTATATCATGACTGACATAAACCTGGAAGTAGTTACTACTTAAGTTACTTTTCATAGCATTAAACTCATGACTTACATTTTTTTACTTCTAGTGTCTATTGAAAATGATAAAGATTAAAATGACGAAAACAACACATGAGAGGGATAGAACAAGGCTTGAGAGCCTGGAAGGCCTATGTGCTACATGTGCTACATGCTACGATACTTGGTCTAGGGCTGCCAAGTTTGTTTGCAGAAACTGGCTCACCAAGACTTCAAAATGATTTCCATGAAATTTACTTTGTTGTTCTACTTTTGTATGATACGATTAACACTCTGTCCTTGTCTCCATCCTTTTGTTTTCTGGTGTGTTCACTTGTATACATGTATTATGTATAGTTGTATATGTATCTGTGTCTGAAGGCCTGTCCTTTCAATGTTCCGCTGCTGCACCTCCTCAGTCTCTGTTCACGTCTCTGCGCGTCTCATTCGGTTCCTGTGTCCGCAGGCACGGAGAGATCCTGGAGACAGCGATGCGCGCCGCGGGGGTGAACGTTGTGTACGATCGTCACGAGTCATTGCCTACCGGGCTCTGCTGCATCTGTGTGACTGGGGTGGACCGCTGCATGGTCACTAACTCAGGTATGTGACTGGGGTGCACCGCTGCATAGTCACTAACTCAGGTATGTGACCGCACTGCACCGCTGCATGGTCACGAGTTACTCAGGTAGGCTACAGTTGGTGTGGATGGAGTGCACCGCTTCGGGTCACTAACTGTGATACTGCCTGTGTGACTATGGTGCATCGCTCCGGGTCACTCACCGTGGTACTGCCTATGCGACTGGGGTGCATCGCTCCTGGTCACAATATCAGATACAGTCTGTGTGTCTGGGATGCGATATGCTTTACAGTCTGTGTGATCTTAGTGCACTGCTGTCTGTTCACACCAAGTCCGCCTAGAATATCTGATTAAAAAAAACCAAGATACATTGGTTCAAAAATGAAACAATTTTTCGAAAGAAGTGAAGTTCAATTAAATAAGTTTTATTTTTTAACTAATGTATATTGGTTTTAATGTCAAGAATTTTAAATCAGGATAACATTTTATTGGCTGTTTAAGTCTTTTCATTAAGTTGCAACATATCGTGATGTGTCTGTTGCATATAAAGACGTTGCACTGGACCAAGTAACTATATTTTTTAAGCCTACCGTAGTGAAAAAGTCGAAAAACCTGAGTTCAATTGAACACTAATTGCATTTAGTGGCAAGAGGGCCCTTGCGGACCCTCGCTTTTACTACCCCAGAGGCCCCTTGTGGGGCCTCTGGGATGGTAAGAGGGTCCTATCTTTAATAATGCCCCCTGCGAGTCTCTATTAAGAAAGTCACCCCAGAGACCGCTTGCATGATGCAACGTATTTTGCATCAATTAATACAAAAACAACATGTAGACCTATGCATGAGCAGGCCAGATGTTCAAATAATATAACAATTGAAGGTCTTACTCTCATCTATCAGTGCAAACAAATTGGTCGCTGCACGACCCAAAACATGAAATAACCCTCCCCTAACCCTGACCTAACCCTGAACGAACCCTAAACTAACCCTAAACGAACCGTAGACTATCCCTGAGCTAAATAAATCTGAACTAAAATAAGCATCTATAAATAGAATTCCGCTATCCCTAACCCTTTTATGTGATTAACTATGGCTTGCAGCGACCCATTTGTTTGAGCTTTTAGACGCCACGAATCCGCCATCTTGACCGTACTAACATTGCTTGAAATGAAGCAAGCCACCCTAGAGGCTCCTGTGGGGCCTCTGGGGTGGTAAGAGGGTCCTATCTTTAATAATGCCCCCTGCGGGCCTCTATTAAAGATAGTCATCCCAGAGACTGCTTGCATGATGCCACGTATTTTGCATCAATTAATACAAGCCCAACATGTAGACCTATGCATGAGCAGGCCAGATGTTCAAATAATAAATTTTGATAGGCCTTGCTTTTTTGTCTCAAGTCTCTTTGGAAATCTCTTTGGTAAAGGCCCCTAGGGCCTCTTTTAAAGATAGTCACCCCAGAGGCTATTTGCATGATGTCACGTATTTTGCATTAATTATTACAAAAACAGCATGCACTCATGTGCATGCGCAGATGTCCAAATAATAATAATTGAAAACTTTTGATAGGCCTAGCTCTTGACTCAAGTCTCTTCGGTAGTCACGTGACTAGATTTTTAACAATGGCAGCCGCCAGTGTGAGCCGCCATCTTGACCGTACAAACATCGCTTGAAAATCGAGCCAGCCACAGCTAGGGAGATCTGTTATATAGTTAGTACCCAGTAATATATATGTTACTTGGGGATAATTTTGCGCTTACGTGTCGCGTGTGTCGTGTGTACGACACATAATGTCGTATATACCTATGCATAGGCTCATTGCTGCTAGGTCACCCTTCTTAATGCCGGTGATCAGGTTACGGCACACGAGCCTGATGGACGGCGGAAGCTATCAGTAACTGCAGACTGGGGTAAAACGACAATAGGTCGGTTGCTCAGAGCTCCCCAAGCGGGTCGTAGGCCTAGGCGTAGGCGACCAAAGAAGGGGCGGTAGCTTTGTCTTGACTGTAATAGTCTTTGTTTCTACCTACGGTCCTTAGACCCCAACGAGAGAGAGGTAAGTTTTAAGTAGCCTATACCGTGGCAAACTGTAGCCTGCAGCAAGAGTGGCCTACGCTTTGGACTACGAGGACCACAAATTGGTGCGAATCCTCAAATCACCCTTTGCACAATTTTTGTAGGTCATAGACCTATAAAAAAATTTGAAAGGTAAATGGATGCAGTCAGGGCAGGGGTGCAAGAAGACAAAAATTAGGTGGGGCTAATTTGAGGTCTAATAAGTACAAACGTACATGAAGTACAACAAAGTTTCTTCGAGCATTGTACGATGCGCTTCATACATTATAATGTAGGCAGCTGTAGGCTATATATGGCCTATTCTCGACCATCTGCATGTACATCCTTTCTATGATGGCAATGGACCTTACTTTAACATAGAACTAATATTTTTCAGAAGTAAAAACAGTCTATTATTTGATGGCTTATAATGCTGGCGATATAGCCTAACAAATAGGCCTGCTGCCAGTTTTCAGCCAGAGGACTTAATTATGAGCTCTTGGGCCTATCGACAGGTGCATGCTAAGCCATATTCTTTAGACCTACGCTTATTTGTGCTGTGCATGGAATGTAATACTGTCAGAGTTATTAGGCCTAGTGTACAGTGCACAACGTTGCTTGTGTCCTGATATCAATCCGGGTCCTTGTGCAGAACTATATCATTTATAGATGATAGTCTATTAAATACCACTCGAGGATTATATGCCACTTGATACCAGTCTAGATTATAAGAGTGGGGCAGTGTATAATATATCCTACGGCTGATAAGTATATTTAGCCTAAATCAGTAGGCTGTATATTATTTCAGTTTTATCAAGATAATCGTTTGATACGATTTTAAGAGTCCTTCAGGCCAGCCTATTGTAGGCTAATGCCTGCATACAATAAGCTGATCTTTGCAGCTGAGCGTCATGACTTGACCACAGAAATCTAAAGCCTAGAATGCTCATACATTAGCTGCACAATTCTGTAAAATGAAGGATCTTTTTTGCCAAAACGGAAGTTGATTTGAATTATGGGCAATCGTTCTTAATTTTTGTGATTGGATATGAAAGGATCATGACCCTGTCGATCAAAGGTTGACGGTTGGTAATTGTTTTGGCCCGCCCGGGCCAAGCCTCGTCCCCGTTGTCTCCATACGTGCCTGTAGTGACCCCTTGGACTTGACAAACAATCATTATTTTATTTATTGTGAGTCTGTGAAAAATGAGGCGGGTGGGTTGAACGTTTGTGAAAAATGGGGCGGGTGTACGTGGCTGCAAATGGCCTACCCCTGTGTAGTGGGCAATGCTGCCACAAATGCGTGCCGTGTATGTGTGTGAAAGTCTTCAATGGATGACATATTTTATCTTCATAAATATTTTAATTTGAATACAGGGTACATTGAAATTTTCTAAATAAAAAGCAAATCGGTCATCTATGTGAAATTGTCTCCCATATTGTTTAAATTTTCTGAATATCTGTTGAGTAACATGGTAGATATCCTCTTAGCAGGGCTTGGCCTGCATGGACCCAAATTCATCAAATGGCAAAAGAATATCAGAAGCGTCAATTTTTTAGGAAGATTGGCGTAAGTCTTTGGCGATTTTTTAAATCATATTTTTCTGAAAATTCACTTGTTTTTCACTGACGAATGTTAATTTCTTGCTGAATATATTCAATGAAGCTACCAGTGTTAAGTTGCTCTGCTACATAGCTTCTATATTAAATGATTTATATTATTATAAAAATATATTTTATGTTCTTATAAATATATTTACCAGACCAACATTTTTGATTAATTTAACTATGCTCTTTCATTTAACTTCTAAAGCTAACGATTCTGTATTGGTGCTTATTCCAAAACTTCAACTGGGGACTGCTTAAAAAAGTTAAAAACAACATTGTAGACCGGGAATTAATTTGGAAGAACGGAATTTTCAATGAAGGTGGCTTCATCTCCCTCCAGCTCCACAAGACACTACTATCGCTGTGTCGATGGTCGATTAGTCGCAGGACAAATTAAAATGTAAAAACTGATAGCAATACTTACTGATAGTGAAAATCAAAGACAGTTTAATCATGATGCCGACTAGTGACAAGCCAATGAAGTGTGCTCTAGAGTGCCACACTCATTCGGACGTTTTTGGTTATTAATATCGGCAGTAACTAGTATTCAAGAAGGTGATTTAATGCTCGCTGTAGCGATGAACTCTGAAGATCAACCTGACGGACGATTTAACCGCTGATTATCGATTTTCTGTCTTTCATAGACGCTGATTAATGTCATCGGGAGATAAACTGCATAATTATCCGCCTGATAATCTCCCACATTTTAATCGGCCAACTTTGGCCATTTAAGCAAAGATAAACCTCCGTCCCCTTATGATTTCCTATTAACGCTCACTTTTGTTGACGTTGCCATGGCAGCAATAATGAACATGCAAAAAACCAGTCAGAATGAATTACCGATACATAACTAATAAAAACGCACAAAACAGCTTCAATGCAGATGCACATCAATTTCTAAATACATGCTGTGTAATACAACGAATTAAAAAGTGAATTGAAGCTTAATAGATGGATCCATCGAGGATTGTGGTTTATATTTGAGGACCATCCAACTTATGCCAGAGTTTTTTTGGACCCATGATATCTGAGTTATCCTACATCGTTTGACTCGAGATGCATGAAAAACTTTAATTTTACTCTGCAACGCTAGCAATGGCAAGCGAAATGCATGAGCAATATTAGATCGGGTCAAGCCGTAAGGATAGGCTACACGATTATTGTAACTCATTATCAGTAGCCTACATGTACATGTGGCCTATATAATAGTCGCAAATTGGACTATGCGTTTTGACTCCCAAGCGGTGCTGCCGGACCATTGAGGTGTTGAGATGGGTGCCCGCAGTGGTCGGCCAATCAGCACAATAGTTAGCCACCATTAGTTTAAGTTGACTATTCTAACCTCTGATTGATTGTGGATGATGTAATATCTATTTAGACGCAGCTGCCAGCTGCTGTCGAAGATAAACTCAGCGATAATCTAATCGGGCGCGCTTTGGCGTTCCTGAAAGAGATTTTTGCAACTGGAAGGTTTAACTTTTTTGGAGGATAGTCTAAACCGTTGGTTTATCGAAAAGATTAACAAAAGCAGTGATGACTAAGGGCGGGATTCTTAGTCATCACTGCCTTTGCTAATTTTTCAATAAACCAACGGTTTAGTATCCTCGCAAAAAAGTTTAACCTGCCAGTGGACGAAATCTTGCATGAATCTGGCATGAAGGCCAAAACACACCCGATTGACTTATCGCTGAGTTCATCTTCGACAGCAGCTGGCAGCTGTGTATTAATAGATATTACATCATCTACAACCAATCAGAGGTTAGAATACTCGAGTTAAACGAATGGCGGCTAACTATTTTGCTGATTTGTCATCCTCTGATGTAACCTAGCTAGACA
>JAQIWG010008044.1:0-11756 GCA_034695025.1 Chamaedrilus cognettii | reverse complement strand
CGTCATTTAATCAATTTTATTTGAATTGCTCTTATTTGCTTTATTCTCGTCTAGTCCTTCAACTCTAGTCATTGTGCCAATTGTAATTTTATATTGCATTTACCATATTGTCAGTTTATTCTTAGTGTACCAATAATACATTTTATCAACACTGCTCGTCAGTATTATGCTTCTATTTATTACAACCCTGGCGCAATATGACCTTTCTGTGTCGAAGAGCCGTTAAACAACACACAAACAAACCTCATGCCTTCTTTTGTTTCGATGTCTAATATAAAATGTATTTGCTTTGATGCAAACCTTGAGGTTGTAGAAGGTCTCCATCTCGCCCCTCATGCCCTCCATCTTGTCATCATACACCTGATGGATCTCCCTCAGGGCCTGCCCCATCTCGTTCTTCCAGAACTCGCGGTTCTCCGCAGTCGTGTCGCGGTATGCCAGCGCAGACAGCTCCTTCAGCTCCTGTAAAGGAGAAGCAAGCAGCACAAGTTAATCTAAGCAATCTGCTGGGCAATTCTAGACAGTAAAGTTGACTCAAAACGATGCTTATTTAATGAATGTTTCAATGTCGCAACAAATAAAATTGGTTGCTGTTTAGCAGAAAAAATAGTTAACGGATCTTAAAAGGGTCGCAAATGAACAAAATCGGTACAATGTATTGTATCGATCACAAGTAAACCCAAGTAATCTGCTGGGCAAATCTAGACAGTTGAATGGACTCAAAACGAGGCCTATTTAACGGATTTTTCAATGGTCGCAATTAAACAAATTGGTTGATTATTGGTCGGAAAAATGTGACTTTTTAGAGCATGAAAAGACGTGTGATCTTTTATGAAATTACCAAAAAAGAAATTACGACAACTTGCAACTAGGAGTCCATGAATTTCATAAATGCCTGATTTTCTGATAACTTAACGTATGCATACGAAAAGCTAAACCTAAGGATAAGCAACCTAAACATAAGCAAATATCATGACGTCACATATTATGTCACCATCTGCAAAAAAAACTGAGGCCTCAATTTATTCTCACTACTTGAAATGGGTCAGATGTCCGACACGATTGATTGAAGCCAGGCAGCGAATGCGAGTGCCAAGTGGGCCACTTTTAGTAAGCAAAACTGGCGCTGTGAATGAATAGAAGAATCGAATAGGAATTGAGCAATAGGATCACGCATAATTAATAGTTCACTGGCAAGGTGCGTGAGAGCACCAGACCTGCTCATGTACAGCCTTCAGGAACTCGAGCTCCTCCTCGAGCGTCTGACGTCTGTTCTCCGCGTCGATGTGCAGCAGGGTCTCGTTGTCCAGATCCTGAATCACAGCCAAAATTTGGGTTTGGGTGATTTGTTTGCCATTACATAGTTTAAACCGGACTGCCAAGTGATTTAGACATGTATGGAGTTAATCAGGCAACCAGCAAATCGAACTCAATCATTCTTACACGCATGCACACGATTGTCCAACGGTTCACAAAGAAAAGTTACAACTCACAAACGCTTTATATGACTGAGCAATACATTATTTAGCACGGTATCGGCATCCCATCACTCGTGCACACTTATTGGCACTTTAAGTGTGAATAAGTGTGCACATAGATTTATGCTTTGCAGTATGAAGTATTATAATCGGTATCCTGGAACTAATAGCTTACGAGATACAAGATAGAACAAGTGTATTCAAACTGCAGGTGTGTCATAACTCGGGCATTACACAGGTTTGACCATTACTCTTTATTAGACATACAACTTGCATGCATTGGAGGATTTGTGCATTGGTGCGCTGCCTACCACGCGCGCCCTGTTGAGTGCGTCCTGCAGTGTGAGGATGTGCTTCTTGTCCTTGTCCCTGTCGCCCTCCAGCACGGCGACACGTCTGCGTAGCAGGTTGATCTCCGCCTCGTAGTCAGACAGCTGCTGGTTCTGACGCTCCGTCCGCTCGCGCTCCTCGATCACCGCGCGGTTTGCCTCGTTGAATCTGAATCACAGTAAAGGCAGAGTTACATTACGTGCTTAACGTCTTATTTTCTGCCATATTTCCGGAATCCGACGATAAACACGCTACCTTAATTCATGTTTTTCATTGGCATGTTCCGAACTCCAACGTTTCCACGAGCGTCTTCACTCTTCTCAGAACAATCAAAATGGGAACGCGCATGTTTCCGGATCGTGTTCCGGGAATACGCCTGTTGGACACATGGCAGGCAGGTCCACGTTGAACATATCATTGAACTCGACCACAAACCTCATCTTATTTATTGACTGCAAGCAAGTCAGCTGTGTCATTAATTAAGTTACGGAAGGCACGGCCTCTTTATAACATAAGGTATTTGGTTGTCGAACCAAAACATTTGTTATGTCTCAGAGTTTTAAGTTCAAGGTTCGTTTCTATTATAATTAGAGTACAATTAACTGATAAAGACTTGTTTTGGTTTGTGTGTGGATATATTATCTATGGTTATTGTGTTCCGCAGACAACAAGTAAAATTTTGTTTGCTAATGGTAGATATTTTCGAAGACAAGAGATCGCCATCACATTCCTTTTCCATTTTTCACAACGAGTATGGCCTACAATAAAATGGTATACTAAAACAATAATACCACCAAAGTCAATCCATAAAATGCATGTAGAGCCACCTCCTGTACCTATCATCCTATTCAGCAGGCTTACTAAACCAGACAATACATCAGCAGCAAGACAGAACTGAAACACAATAGCATATAGCTCGTTGTATAAACACAGGCTGCGCTCATGAAGCGCTGTAGCCCTTGTGCAGCTTCAGCTGCCACAGAGAGAGTGAAAGGAGAGTGATACAACAAAAATAGATAAGGATCAGTCGGTTCAACAAGCTCATCGACACTAAGGGCAGAACTGACTGCTCTTCAGAGACGAGTCTTTGAGATTTTTATCCGAGAGGGAGAAGATAGTCTGTAAGTAGATGAAGTTCATATCAATTCAAATCGTATAGCATAATTTTTTTTTAGGAATTAGTCAATGAAGTTACAGGCCCTTCAGCAAGTCTGTTAAACACACAAGTGTCTCTAGCTGCTATGCCCGTGCCAGAAAATTATTTAATTGACTGGCGTCAGGAAGGGCATTCAGCAGTAAAAACCCAGCTCAAGCAGTTCTCACCAGGACTTAAATCGTCTAACCCGTGTGAAAAAGTTAACATTAACATAATTGATGACAAAAAGGCAGATAGTGTTAGTTTTATGTAGAATTATATAATTCTATTCTTAAAGAGTCACGATCGAGGCCACATGATGTAGAGTGGCAAGTTAGTAAGGGGCTTGTACGTATGATGTACGTGATTGAAGTGTAGCGGGCCTCGTCACTGTCGGTATCTGCTTAACTTCTGATTTCACTTACGCACCGATTCCCATCATGCTTTAATTCAAATTTTGTGCATAGATTTTTGTAGTGATTTTTGGGGGGATTTGTTTAGAGACTGTGTGTAGCACAGAGACTATACAGTCCGGTTCTGTGCAAGAGAGACGTCACAGAACCGCTCCCCCTTCTTTAGTCGCCTTTTATGCACGATTCACCAGGAGAGCTCTGGGCTGCAAGCCAAATCTTTGTTCCCCAGCCTGCAGGGGGTCCTTGTAAAGAAGTAGTTCCTTGTAATAAAGTAGCATGGCAGCCATGCACAGGTGAGGTAGCTAAAAATCCTCTGACGAATTTATCTTTGAATATGGCATCTCTCTTTAAATAAGGAATAACACTGAACGTGATAAATGATAGAGAAAGAGGAAAATAGTGCGTAATCACTAATCAATCATTGCACGTCTGCTTCTCACATTTCTGCATTTCTCCATACACTCCGGATCTGCTCAACGGATAATGAACTAATGCATCTGGAATTATCAAATGCATAGATTTTAAAGTAGCAGCGATCAGTAATATAAGTCAACTTTAGACATTCATCTTAACCTGCTGCTTTTATGAAGGTGAATGTTTGAACGACAAAGCAGATAGCCCGATTTGAAAAAATTAAATCTGCAAGCTGATAACTCATTAAATTTGTTTTTCTCGGCAAAATGATAGTAAAGGGCTTAGAAAACAATGAAATACATTTTATTTACACCTAAAGATATTATCACAAATTCGCAATCCTCATCTTCAGTGTGCGTCACTGTCAGTGAACGAAGAAACGCACTAAATTTTGCACACACACAGTGCTGCGTAAATCATTCTTATTATCGCAATATTCACATGCACTTGCCGTAGCGCTAATAGTTTCAAAGCGATCAGTGACATTCAACAACCACGTCGAGGTGCAGTGCAAATTTCATGCTCACTAGTAGCGTGTGCAAGCAATTACACCAACTAGCAATCTCTCCCGCGCACACACGTCATACCATCTACTCAATCATAGCTAGCCTAGGCAGCCATAACGGACGTTAACTACCTCGCTAATAGCACAAATTTTCCTTGTTTTCTTTCAGATCAACCATATTCAAAAGCCGCAGCAGCAGCAGTTAATGTTTATTTTCACTTTCCTGCACGTCTTATCATTCACGGTAAGGCTGCAGGTGAAAGATCGCTTGCGGAGATAAATTCAGTCAGAGAATTAGGTCTATAGCGTCTTATCGGACACCAGAGACGTGTCAGTCAGTCAGCGACTGGGTCCTGCCCACGCGTGGGGCAACCAGAGGTCAGTTAGTTCGGCGAGGCTGGTGTCTCAGGTTTAAAACGCGTATCTGGATTGGAACGTGTCTGAATTCTATCTGAACGAAATTGACTCACCAGTGTGGTAAAAGGCTCCATGGTACCGCCCATTGTATCGAAATTTTCTGATAAGCTGAAATACTTATGATGGCAATTATGGTACAAAATTTCTTTCAGAATACCTATAGAGCTATAATGTTGTATAGTGTTTAGAACGATTATACGTTTAGAATAACAAAGTACTATGAAGGAAATATTGTGTCATACGCCAAATAAAGTTTCTAGGATTCAGTACAAAAGTCACGGCAGCTTAAAAGTTCCAAACTGAGTTGATCTGTTCTACACGTTCAGATTCAAAGTATTATTCAGAAGAAATCTTGGTACTAACTTCTTGTAAGGGCTTCGATTTAGACAAACATTACAAACATATTATAAACATTGAAGTGTAGACCGTTCACGTGCCCTTCCGAGACACGGCTGTGCATTTAAATACACCGTCAGTATTTAGCATATTCTATGTTTACATTATGATTAAGCCACAGTACTGAACGAGAGTCATGGTGAAATACATGCAGTTTGATGCCTCCCAGGCCACGTCTAGTCTTATTTCAAACCAAGCAGCGAAGTCTTCACGATCTATTTCCAGTCGAGCGCAGCGTCTGACATTTTCCTCTCATCATTCTGTCAGTCGCTCCTCATTCCTGCCAGGCTACTGTTGTCCCAGGCCCAAACCGCAGCGGCATACAGTCTGGGGGTGGGCAGGCATGGCATAGGCCTACCCATCCTTTGGGATTTTGTGTACGCCAAATTTGAGCCAAATTTGAGCTCCACCAATTCACTGATTCAGTCCTCAGGCTAAATTTCTATTCACGCTTCATTCAACTTGTAATCCTATATGTAACTGCTCATAATACTGCAACACACCCCTTGATCTTCTCGTCTGACTCCATGGAAAGGTTATATTTGTGGCGACTAGCTTACAAAGACAACTCTTTTAGGGAGCGCCGTTCGGTAAGATGTATTATTTTAAGTTGATCAAAACTAAAGGCAAACATTTCACAGAGCCCGATTTCACTTCCCGGTCATACATGTATAATGTGGCCTTTCTGAGAAAAATAAGAGTTGCAAGCTTCGATATGAATACTTGCAAAGTATTGCAGTGCCCCACCACACTAGATAAATCTTTTGCTGTGCACCAATTAGAAAATCCATAGCAATCCTAGAAGTAGGGCTAGTTAGTCTGTAGAATTAGCCTGGCTATAACAGCCGCCGTCTAGTGCATGGCAACTGTAGGTCTACAGCTACATACATGTAGCAGAAGAAGGTTGTTGTTTACTGCAGAGGGGACAACCGGGGGGGGACAACCGCTTCGAAAGTCGGGAATTCTCTGCCATGCTGCCATGCAGATGCTGGTTATGCCAGAAACGGGCCTATGAAAAATTATGCTTATTTGCTTATTTCAAAAGACAACTAAATCACAAGAAATTTTAGATGGATGACCATTGACAATGGTTCAGGACCATTGGTCAATGACCACGCAGACCACAATATTTCCATGATGTAGGCCTGCCCACGTTTCCACGAGAAACATGACCAGAATAGATAAGATATACAAGCGAGCGAGGCTATTAAATATAGCAGGGAAGTATTGCAAGCCTACAAGCGGCTTGAACGTCGGCTTCAAGCCTAGACATAACAAAATTGCTCGACGACACACTCTGCAAGCGTAGACCTAGTAACGTACAACAAATTTGTAATTCCATTTAAGGAAATATTAATATTTTTTATTTTTGTCTGGCTAATTAAATTTTTTCCTTAGAATTTACAGCAGGGTATTTAAAAGACTCCTTCCAAATAACTCATTAAAGCCAATGGCATGAGCAAGGCTCACCTGGCTCTCAGTTCCTCAAGCTGCTCCTCGAGCGAGGCGCAGCGGATCTCGAGCCTCGCCTTCTCCTTGTCGGCGTCGTCGAGGCACTTCCTTGCCTCGTCGAGCTCTGCCTGGTACATGGCTTTGATCTGCGTCGTCTCCTTGCCCCACTTGGCCTTCAGCTTCTCCAGCTCGTCCGCTAGGCGGCGGTTCTGAGCTTCGAGGAAGCGAACCTTCTCGATGTAGCTCGCGAAACGCTCGTTCAGGTCCTACGCGACAAGTAGTCAGACAGTACAGAAATCATGTGCTTAATGAAAACCATAGTAATCAGAGATGTTCAATGAGTAGTCAATGAGATTCATGAACTATAACACGAGAATCAAGATGTCTATCATAAAGATCCCGGTTTCTAGACCTTCCGGGTTCTGGATCCCAATTACCTTCCAGGTTCTGGACCCGGGTTCTAGACCATATGTCTAGACCCCGGTCAGATATTCATACACAAAACAATTTATCGATACTTATTGAGATCAATTATAGCACCTAGTGAAGCAACCCTGCAAACCTAATATGAGCATTATCAAGACTCACGCTATATACAAGAATTTTTTTTTTCTGAGAAATTATTTTTCCCTTTGCAGGTACCTCGCGCTGTCGAGAGATCAAAATATCAATCACAGCCCTAAATGACACATATAATGTCCTACAAATATTTGCACTCCTTCAATAATAAATCAGTCCCCACCTGCATGTCCTTCTTCTCTCGTTCCCTCGACGTCTTGACTGCCGTCACGCCCGTGTTCGTCACATTCGCGTACGCGCCAGAGGGCGCGCCATACATCATCCCTGACGAGCGTTCGATGGTGCGCGTGGAGCTCACCCCGCCCGCGCCCCCCCCGGCCATCGTTCGCTGGATGACGAGGTTGCGCGGCGCGATGACCGGCCGGTACTGGCTGAGGCCCTCCGTGCTGTAGGAGGAGGACGACGTCTTGGTCTCGTAGACCGTCGTCCGCTGCACGGGGCCCTCGGTGGTGCGGGAGGAGGAGATGATCGTCTGACTCGCCATGCTGACTGCTTGCACTCAGTCTGGTGGTGAAAGGTACGAATGGTTAAAGTGGGTGGGAACGCGTGGGAACGCTGTTCCCACACCTCCTCTAAAAATTGAATCCGTTCCCACACCTGAGAAAAATTTGGGAACTCTGCGTAACGCAGTTCCCACACCTCTAAAAAAAACAGTTCCCACACCTCATCAGACCCACTTTAACCACTGGGTACGATACAACAAGCTTTTATAGTCTAAATACGTCAGCATTTTTAATCACGCTTTCGTGTTACGTGAAGCGTGACTAGAAATAACGTCACAGTTCGTTGACGTCATTTCGCTGGTATTTTTTCCCTGCAAGCGCGAAATCACGGTTTCACGCTTGCGTTGGACTATACCCTAATAAAAATTAGCATTGTGGATGGCGCAAATCTATTTGATGGCGAAACCGAGATCTGTGGAGATAACGGTAAAGCTTGTGAAATAGATGTGGAGTCTAACTTGAAACGTGGTTGCTTCAGGCTTGTAAACAAATGATCAGAAGATCATAGAATACAAGCTGACACGTAACGGAGTATGTAATAGTTTGACATAAAACTCTTTTTGTCTTACTTTCGTCTTGTAACATCATCTCATATCAAATCAACTCCGTTTGCAAGACAAATTTAGATGCGTTAAAACAAGGCTACATTACACAAATATACACCATGTCTCAAAAACTCAGACAAAAAAGATATGGCCTTAACTCGATCAAATCTTAACGGATTTTCAATCTTTTTAACAGTTTTGTAATTGGTTCCCTAAACACGGTAATGGTGTTGTGCAGTGGACTGAGAAAGTTGAAAAAATCTAAATTATCAAATTAATGCATTAACAAATGATTTTGCTTGTTTCATAAGATATTTCTTGCATGACTGGCGATAGTTGCTGGTTTAGGGGAACCATGTCGGTGATACATTGACTTTGATTTTTGAAACAATTAAAATAATTATTGTGGTTGGCCATGGAACTTCGCCAACCACAATAGTTATTTTCATTGTTTTAAAAACCAAAAATCAAATTCAAAAGTTCCCAGTTCCACAGAAACCATCATTGTCTGACTGAGCGTTGAGCATGAACGTAGCAAAGCTTCAGCAGCAATCTGCTTCTTCTTGAACATTATACAATTGACAAGTGAATGCACACCGGTGTGTGGATTAACGAGAGGCAAGTTGAATATCTTTCAACATACAAAATTTCTGTAACATGTGTACAATTTTGTGGAAATTGAAGTGAACTTTGCTTTCATTTGGAAAAATCAATCATTTAGATTTCACGCTCTTCTACTGCAGCGACAATCTGACTAAATGCGTTGGGATTAATCAATGAAAATGTTCTGTTGCAAATTGAATCTGCTTTTCAACGATAGAAACTGTTTTTCAAATTCTTTAGCATTTGACCGAGTCACAGCCACGACCATTGTTTCTCCTATTTTGAGACACGCATTTTGAGACACGCATTTTGAGACACGCATTTTGAGACACGCATTTTGAGACATGCAAAAGCCTATAGGCTATAGCCTGAGAAGATTAAGTAGGCCTACCGTTAAACGAAAGCGATGAAAAAATAATGTCATTGTCTGCAGACATGCCAGCTAGACCTCGGTCTGCAATATCATCTACAGCACATTGAATAGCGTAAACAAAATTCCATCTGAATGTTGAATACCGCATTGAAATATTCCAGTATGCTACTCACATGTCGAGAAGATGTTGATTTATGGGCGAAACGAAGCTAGATCTTATCCCTGCGTGATACGACGACTGTATCCCGTGGAGCCGCTCTAGCTGCAAGTTACGACAACCCGAGTCTGCCGGCAGGCACCAAGAAGTGCTCGCCGCCGCGCGTTCGCCAAAATTATAGGATTCAAGAGAGGGCCTCCCGCACAAACTTCTCTAGACGCAGCAGCTCAAAACAACGAGCCAATCAACGTCGACCTGAGTCTCTGACACAGTGGTATTGCGTGGTAATTTAAGACAGTAGGCCTAGACTAGACAAGCGCTGAGCAATAGGATAGAGCCAGTGTTACGCAAAGTGGTGGTCCGCGGACCGGTGCCGCTCCGCGGACCGCCTGTCGCCGTTCCGCAGCGAGCTGGGAAAAAGGTCATTTCTCTCCTTTGATGTTGATTAAAAATGTAAGGTAAAATATTGTGTGGCCTACATGTAATGTATCTTCCATGCCGTCGAGCTGTGAAGTGTAGTTTAGTAGGAAATCGAAATTCTACCATACATTATACCTCTATGTACTACTATAGTATTTTAATCATTTGATTTTATACAAATGTATTGCGATAAGAAGTTGCCAGTTCCAGGCAAAGCGGGATAAAATTCTGCCTCTCCATGACACCAACAAGAAGTTTGAGAAGCACTGGGCGAGACTGTACGACTAGCTCCAAGAAGCAGCAGTGGCAGCGGCGAAATGTGATACGTCTGACGAAGTCGGCGAGATTCAGCATGAAAGAATGGAAACCGCCCGGAGTAATAATCAAAGCTAATATTTCGCAGCTGCAGTGTGTATACTACAGTGTATGGCCTAACCGTTCAGCTGCTGTAACTTACACACTACACAGGCTCTATACTCTTCACCCCGAAGCTCGTGCCATACGTGCACTGTAGGCTACACGTGGGCTCTATTGTTTGATGAAAACGCCTTTGGTAGCATGAATCATGATCGGCCTACCTGCTGTAGCTATAGCCTAGGTCTTACGCCTACCATAAATTATTCACTAGTAACTTTGTAAGTGATTTAAGTAGGCTTAAACCATAGTATAGAAGAAATACGGTAGGGTAATAGTGCATAATCCAGGCTAATCATATATCAGAAAATGAATTCGCGCGCTCGTTAAGACAGCGAAAGTTAGTCTACCCTACTTAAAAATCTGCGTTGTAACATTTTTTATGTCAATGCCCCTGGAGTGTCGCCTTAACGGTGGTGTGACTGGTGTGATGGTCGTGAACGCGGCCACACTAATTGAAACAAAACGTTAACAGAACCTACACATGTACACTGTATATAAAAAGCCACCGGAAAATGACGGTCGCATAAAAGATATAAAACGCATAAAACAGTGATCAAATATTGCAGTCCTAGGCTTGCCATTTGTTGGTTAGAGGCCTTGGTTGAGAATCACGCTTGGCTCGGATTTAATTCCCAACGAAGTCCTAATCCCCGAAAATGTTCGCCGTTTTCTGTCTATATTTCTTATGCAACGAATGCGGCCTGTCAGCTAATCACTAGGCAGGTCTATTGTGTGTTTATTTTAAGCATCGGCTACACGCGTGTCGAGAATACAGCAACGGTTAGACTGCAGCAGCTGCATGCACACACGGTTCATAACGATGCAAGCCCAGTCAGTGGCTCGAGGCAGCTGCCGCAGCCTACGAGGCATATCCTGTAGACAGAGCTCGAGGCCTCGGAGGAGTTCCTGGCTCCTACCGGCCACGAAGTCGCTAGCGTATACATCGTGTATAGATGACATACATGTAGTGATCAAGCCGACCCCAGTCGCCAAGAGTACCCAAAAAATTATAGACACACAATCAAAAAAAGCTCAACAACTCTTGAGGAGCAGGAGCTTAAGTTCAAGACCAAAGTTCATAGACATTAAACCTCTCGCCATTCAAGCGGAGCAGACCATGCAGCAGAGCAAAACGGAGAAAAACAACAACCAAGCAACGGAGCAAATTCATACAAACGGAGATGGAGAGAGCATCGTTTGGTTGAATCGCACCTGTGCAGATGAAGTACATTCGTTAGCAGACTATATACTGTCAATATAGAAAGAGATTTTACGCCAGCACGCAAATCGGCCAAAAGAAATGCACAGCATCGTCACGCTGAGCATAAGTGCGAACATGATAAATTCCAACATGGATAAACGAATCTGCTCATGTTGTGTATCGTATACGGCTACACGATAAGGGCTACACGCAGGCGCGCAGGCTGTACAGTTCAACATTTATCACACGGCCGCCTGCGCTGATAAGCCAAACGAATATTCGCCAGCGTCGAACCGTCATCGTACATATTAGTAAGTTCAGCTGCGCGCAGCAAGAATACATGTAGTGCAATGACGAAGAATATTTATTGCAAGAGAATTCACTGTGAATGGGCTTTGAGCCCTGTAGTCTAGTGTAT
>JAQIWG010008043.1:0-11761 GCA_034695025.1 Chamaedrilus cognettii | reverse complement strand
GTCCTGTAATCTGACCAATGTGACCCTCTGGTTTACCCTTTCATGATAGTTGCGATATATCCACCCTAGTTCTTCTGCTTCGGTGCAGGCCAAAATATCGTTCAGTCCTATAGTTCTTCTGTGTGGTTGCTGAGCGTCCTGTTACGAGAGCTTCCATTTTAGGTTATCGAAAACAAACAAACAATTTAGAGTTAAGAGTTTACATTTCTATCCAATTAGAGCGTTAGAAGATGTCGCGTTTGTGGATCTCAGAAGCTGTCGTATCTCTGATTTGTCTTTTTGCCTTGACTGCAACCTACGCGCAAGGGGGTAAGTCGTCGATTCTTGTAAGTCCTGTATTCATAATAAATCTATAATGGCGACAAATAACAATGAATCCTAAGTGAAAATAACCTAAGGCGTCCTTTCACAAGAAATTTAAAGATGTTTTATGTATTTCGTGTCTTGATTCTTGATTGAAATTGTCTTGTTTCTTATATATTCATTGTAATGTGTTTTTTGTGTGCGTTTCTTTTTAGTTTAGCGACCATTGTGCACACTAAAGACTATTTACAGTCCGGTTCTGTGCCAGAGAGCCGACACGGAACCGCTCCCCCTTCTTTAGTCGCCTTTTACGACTCGCCCGGGGAGCTCTGGTCTGCAAGCCAATTCTTCGTTCCCCAGCCTGCAGGGGGTTTATTGATTGTAATGTTGGTCTGTGATCGCGTGCCACAGGCACGGGCCTAACTCTGACCGGCATCGATGGGGTCTCGATTCCGCGGACGGTGCCCGACAACGGCGCGACGCTGGAGTGCGAGGTGGATCTGGATGAGATTGACATGGCTGGGTTGAACCTGACGATACGCTGGGCGCATAATGGCACGGAGCTCGTCCACAGTGAGAAGCACGTCATCAACGCATCTGTGCACGGAGTCAGCCTGCTGCGTGTCACCAGAATCGGTAATCAATATGGATATTATTGTTAGGCAGCAAAATACATACATAGATACATAAAATACATAATACGTAAGCATACAAATGATAATGGAAGTTCCATCAGGCAGACTTAGGGGAAACGGTCACGGCATATTAGTGCCCTATGTATATTGAGCACAACATGCTCCTTTTAAATTATTTTGCTTAGAGTTTCACTGAATTTAGTGATGCTTAATATCTAATTTACTTTGTTGACTTAATATTAGTTCAATCATTTAATTTGTAATGAAAGATAATATTGATTTGTAATTTGTTACAAATCTTATCATAAATCTTCATTACCATTGCTGGTAATGAAGATTTTGTCAATTTACTGGTGCGCTTATGGTTGTAGTTTGCGCATATAGCTGTCTTTGGGAGTGAATTCCGGCAGATATCCATTATATCACGATACGACAGTGTTTCAAAGGATTTTATGATATGACTTGAACAATTTATTGTTAGTTACATTAGATAAACCTGTTGTGGCTGCAGTCAAAGATGACGTGGGTGTGTACAAATGCCTGGTCACTGATCCGCGCTCCAATGTTGAGATCAGCCGCGACGTCATGCTCTACGGTAAGGGGTCTACGTTAACTCGGCGATCATTGATTACGGTAGGCAAATGACAAATGATAGATATTCAACTAAAGGCATTTTTTCTGACATTTTTGCTATTTTGGCACATTTTTTACAAAAATATATTCAATTTCCAGCATCGATTGTGACACTAAAAAATAATCGTCGTTTTTGACGTCCATTCTAATGCGCTACAGGCAAGCCTAATACATCATGTCCATGTTAACACCGGTTAGACGCTGAATATTGATCCTTTATTTGAGCTAAAATTTATGTAAATAATGTGGCAGAATTGAGAATTTTTATAAAAAATACATCTAGTTGCGCAATCTTAAATGATGCAATAGTTGTATACTAATTCAGAAAAGCTTTGAAAAACGTGATCGCATTTTTCTGCAGTCTCTAATAATTGTGCTTCCAGCCTCTCCGCGCGTCGGAGTGGTCCTGCATGGCAAGAAGTCCATTTCGCTCATCACCGGCGCGCGCCTGGAGGCAGAGTGCGAGTCCTGGGGCTGGCCGAGCCCCGTCCTCACATGGAAGCGTGTCATCGATGCCAACACGTCGACGGATCTGTCGGGTCGCACCAACGTCACGCGCGCCGGCGGCGGTGGGAACTTTGCATTCTGTTTCTTTTTGTTTTTGTACTTTAGTGTAGCTAATAGCTATATGTTCTATTGTGCTAAACAAGATCCCTAAACTACAAAACAAATGAAAAAAAAACCAATTACCGGTTCCACAGTGATTAACAGAGCAATAAATTTAATGTATTCTAGGGCACCTGAAGGGACACTACGGGACAGCTCTGCCAGAATTTATTTGTCTGTTTAAAAAAGGTTAGAAAAAGTTATACCTGAAAACGAACCAAATTTTTTCGTGAATTTTTTTGCACAATTGTTTTTGAGCTCTGAACAGACACTAGATGTGATTTACCTATGTTGATGCAGCCATGGGAGATATTGTTTGGGCGAATCTAACGATGGACGGCGTGAATTTGACGGATCGCGGGGACTACGCGTGCGTCGCGACTAACTTCTTCAATGGCACCCAGTGGACGGAGGAGGATTCAGTGCTTCTGCGCGTCAAGGGTACGGAGCGAAATTAGGGTTAGGAAAACTGAAATCTGTGAAACTGGATCGCCCAAATCTTACTTTATTCATTCCGTGTATTGGTAGTGCTGAATAGCTATTACGATAGCATGAATATTGAATTGATGTTTTTGATCCTTTCAGGTATTATTATTTTCATACTTTTTATTTGCTTATTGGGATGATTTTTTTTATGATTTTATTTATCATACTTTCCTTTTTAATGCGCCGGCGGCAAATTAATTAAAATTAATTCATTCTTCTTTAATTACTGTTATTCTAAATCAGGCTTTGTTGTCATAGACCACAGGTCCAAGCAGCTTCTGTTTCATACACGATGGATGTGGAATTGTTTTCATTTGTTTTTTGTTTTTTGCTATGATCATGAATATGCCCCTGGTTGTGCACGACGCGCAATTACGCCAAGTATACCGTAGTGACTGGCTGGCCACCGGTGCTGTGCGCAGACCCGCTGGCTCCACTGTGGCCGTTCCTCGGAGTGATTGCTGAGATCATCCTGCTCGCGGTCATCATCTTGCTGTATGAGGGGCACAAGAAGAGAAAGCAGCGCGCCAACGAGCACAGAGAGGCCACCGAGCGCAACGTGTGAGTTGTAACACTGGAATTGTGCTATTGTCACCCGCGTTAGTCAGTCGTCAAATGCAGGATGATGAATCCTTGTTGAGCACAGCGTCTGAGTGCAGTAGTGTAACACTCTGATTGTATTGTTACTGCGCATGTACAGGTATGTTGACCTTTTTTTTAAAGCGTTAAATAAATGCGGGGTAGTGAATGCCCTGCTGAGTACAACATGTGAGTGCGGTCTTGTAACATTGGAATTGTGTATTATTGCTGTGTTAGTAGGTTGCTAAATTTAGAGATAGATTAAAGTAATTGAAGTCTGAATGGATTAAACGATTAGGAATATGGGAAGTGGCTGAGAAGTAATACAGTCGACATTGGTGGGTTGACTTGTTAAATAGTTCTTTAATAGGTTTGTGTTATATACTGGACTCTTGTGAATATCGCCTGTTTGCATCAAGTTGCTATGCCGGACACGAATGTACGATATTTCAAATTAAAGCAAACACTGTTTGGTTCTGTTGTCCAGGAACAACAGACCCTCACCGGATGGCAGTGGCATTCGTCAGAGGAAGTAACTGCTTCTTTGAAACGCCCACAACGCTTTTGAGTTGTCCGAGCTTGGCCTTGATATCCTGCCATTGCTGTCCTGTATTTAGCGATTTAAAGCTTTGGCGTGTTAACTGTTAACACAGTATAGATCTGATTGCTTGACTAGCGGTAGAATTTGGATGTTTTCTGTGCAGAAATTAGTGCTTGTATGTTATTTGTTAATTTCCTTCCTAATGCAGTAACTTGGCTTTGCATAATTCATATCTCCTTGGAGACATTGTTGTAAAAGATCTGCGCTTTCAGATACGGTAACGCTTCAAAGTCGTCTGTCCTATATTCTGAGCGCGAGTAATGAATTCT
This sequence comes from Chamaedrilus cognettii, assembly GCA_034695025.1. Taxonomy (NCBI): domain Eukaryota; kingdom Metazoa; phylum Annelida; class Clitellata; order Enchytraeida; family Enchytraeidae; genus Chamaedrilus; species Chamaedrilus cognettii. The sequence goes on along the minus strand of JAQIWG010008043.1, from coordinate 7,649 downwards.
TTGAGTTTGGCCAGTTTTAAAATAATATAATGGCGTGTTAGTTGAAAAATGTGGAATTCTTTTAACAGATATTGATGAAGTATTGAAATGAATTTTGTAATCTATATTGTACGGAGTAGGGTATTGGTTGTCAAAGTGCTTTTTTTGAAAATTATTCCTATTTAGAAGAAAATGTAGTACAACATTGATGCGATGTGTCGCGTACGTTGCTCTAACCACATAAATGAATATGTGCTTGATGATGCTAATTTTAACTGACACAAAATGGATATAGATTTGAATTGAATTATGAACGTTGCATGTTGTGATTGCTTATATGGCATTGTTGATTCAATCTTGTTACGAAAAGCGTTGTTATATATTTGAACATTTAGAATTAGCCATTCAGATCATGCCTTCCCGCTTCTGTAATTACGTAGTGCCTTTCCGCGAGCTGCGCTTATTTTCACTCTAATTTTTTTAGTCGCGATCTGTTGTTAAAGATTTGTGCAACATTCCTGAGCATAGAATATCTTACGCTTATTGTTTCTGAAGATTTTACATATCGTGCATTCCATTGAAAGCTATTGTTAGTGATGGTTTGTTTTGCTAGAGTGTGAGAAGGTTTGCTTTTTAGTTTAAAATAGTAGATGCCTATTTTCCGTTAAGTAGATTGTGTTTAGGCTGTTTAGCTGAGATTTTACAACGATTCATATTTAGTGAGAATCTCGCGTTGCGTTTGAATGTCTGCTATCAATACATATACATACAGTTTCACAGTTCTCTTTATTTCTGAAACCAGCTGAATGGTAACATACGTATGATTTTGACATGGAGTGATTTGCACTCAAAGATACGTTGGTTTTGGAATACAAATCGATTCAAATTGTTTTTGAAATATATGATGACGTGTCACAGAAGTCCTGCACTCAAGCAACATACTGATTTGATTGCGTTGACTACGCAGTGATTAACCTCATACGAGTGTTAACTGTAGGATTGCCTATATTGTGTAAGCTTACAGTTTTAATCATATCGTACTTATCTGGAATGAAGAATATATTTGTATTAATGAAACGTTTTATTATTTATTTGTTTTAAAGAAACGTGCATTCAAATATCACCGTTCTCACGCCGATTATTACGCGGCAAAAGATTGCATGTTAATATCAAACTGCTTCATTCATAATATCGTTACATATCGTCAGAGCGTTTTTGTTGCTTGAATTTGAATAGCTATTTTCGTAAACTTCACAAAAGTTGATAATCTCTGCTTTCTGTATCGGAGAATAAATTGTATATTTCGTAATTATCCAGCGCAGCTAAATTATAATCGGCGTGATTGATTATGATACTCCATAATACAGTTATCAGTGGCCCGTGTGGCATGAATAATGTTTACTGTTCTTGTCCTGTAACTCACGCTGATAATTAATATTGTAGATAATTAATATTTTAGACATAGACATACATTAATATTTAGACACAATTCTGATGAGTGGTTTACTTCAAAATCAGACGCTATTGCCTTGTTAGTGAACTGTTTAACACGCGAATATGAGATCTTATTACTGTAGATTATATTTGAGATTATGTTGTGCTTTTAATCAATCCAATTCATGGGTTCAATTTAATGTTTTAGGAGGTCGTTCATGAGTAGTATAAGTGTGTATGCGTTTATATTAAACTCAGAGTAAGCGGCCTTGTTTTTCATCTGTTGTGTATCTCGGCAAAATGAAGTCTAGGCGCTTACTCCTGGATACTTTTTAGTAACAACTTAACAAGGGGTAAAAATCTATTTTTTAAATACTTAATAATAACCCCCGGCAAGCCGGAGCTCAAAGATTTGGCTTGCAGCCCAGGGGCTCCAGGGGCAATTTGTGAAAAAGATTGACGAAAGGGGGAGCAATTCTGTGGCTGCTCTCTTACACAGAATCGCACTGTATAATAGTGTATAGTATTATAGTCCTCGTTGCCACACACTGGAGTAAAACATAAAAGTAACTAATAATCATGAAGAGCAGGCTAGACACATGTAGGTCTGGAAAGCCAACATTTGGAAGCTTACACCGCTTGAGAATGATTGAAAGTTGTTCAGTAAACATAGAAATGCAGTTGCAGTTACTAAACTTCTCTACACCTGATAACGTGTAAAATTTAATAAACTCAACGCCACGATTCAACGAACACCAATAGTTTCAAATATTTCGATACACCGGTTGAGGACATTTTCTGACATACAGTACAAAATTTACAAAATACATATTGCGCATAGGCCTACTGCGGCCATAACAAATCTAATGCATAAAAACTGCATTTCAACCCGCTGTGAATTCACTGATCGAAAAACTGCTAATCTACAAGCGCTAGTCTGTACTAACAATGCAGCTGCAAGTCTGACACCTAAAGCTAGACTAATGGTGATAAAAGTGAATTCGAAAGCCTTACAATTTAATCTCTGCATAAGGCTGCATTTTCTAAGCTAAGCAAGCGTCATTCACAAGATGCAAGAAAGCGCAAACAATTTCAATTCACACTGAGTCTTGCGTCGCTGATCAACGTAGTCCTATTTTAATAAGCTTTTTTGGCAGCCAGCGATGTCATGTAATACATAGGCCATACATGCTGCAAGTTGTACGTGCATGACATTGTATCCTAGACGCCGATGCCAACATACAAATTTGACATTCAAATGTTTAAAAATTGGTACTCATACTCTCTCTGGTCTGGGTATTGTTACGAAAATCTCGAGAGGGTCATTATCATTTTTCTAAAGCAATTTCACGTTCTCATCAATCAGCCTGTCGCTATAGTTCTCATCTTTAGCAACACGCGTATTCATGTCCAAGAGCCTTTTAGATCAAAATGTGCTGATATATTTGTTTCAGACAGCCCTGTAGACCCATATCCAGGGGGGTAACTGGGATCCGAGCCCTACCAAACGAGTTATGGCCCCAACAACAAATCCTCGGCCCCACCCGATATTTTAGCTCCACCAATGTGCCGTCTGGGCTCCGAGTTAACTTAATCCAGTTGCCCCAGCAACAAAATTTTGACCCCATCAACCAAAAAATCCAGGCTACCGGATGCGCGGTAGAACTCCCCATACATGGTAACAGAAGGTTACAGCGAGCAGAAGGACCAACGCCACGGCCCTGAGGGGGGCTTGACGTCCCGCGGCGCCCCCGCTCTCACCAGCCCCTCCCTCTCCTGGAGTCTCCCCCGTCTCGTCGTCGAACGCCGAGCGCTGCTGCACACTCGAGCCCCCGACCTGCGCGGCGTCTTCACCGGGCCTCGGGGTCTCCACGCGTGTCCCTGCACAAAGAAGACCGTGCAGTTGGTCTATGTTTGAAAGGATGTAGGCCATGTAAAACTAAGTAAGTTAAGGTTCTTCGGCAAACAATATTGTTACCATTTGTTAAAAATTCAGTCCATTTCCTGGCGGTGATATTTTTTAAACGATCAATCAACTTGTGAAAAAGTTACAGCCATGAGTTTGGTGCCTCCTTTTATCCGGCATCGACCGGATTTGAACACGCGACCTGCTGTGTGAGAGACGAGCGCTTTATCCACTGCGCCACTAAGCCGTATACCTGCCTGCCTTTGCATTACAACAACAGGAAAAAGAACGCCGACCACGGACACACGATATCCGTTATTTGCTCTTCAAATTCGAAACCAATTTTCTCCGCTTCCACAATTCCCAGCATGCGGCACTTAAACACCGCAGCCAGTCGTGGCTCGACGCTTCTGAGCTATGTAGCAATTACACCGAACCTCTACTAAATATTTAATAAATTGCCCATAGAGGCATATAGTGCCACTGCGCATGCGCCGATCTAGCCCTTCACGTACTACTGTAACACTTGCCCGGCATCGATACTCTTTTCCCTTGCGACGCCTCCTGGCGCCAATCCTGTTTCCACTATCGCTGATGAATTCTGACACAATCATGAATGTGAAAAATAGTCATCCTATTCACTGCGGCAGCGCTGGCCAAACAATGAAATCATGGCCAGAATTACTACCGCGCTTTCGACGCGCATCCTATGCCGTCATGACGGAACGTCGGAAACCAATTTTTAAAATTTATTTGAAGCAACAAATCAATTCATGGTGCGCAGATAGTGCATTTGTCTCAAAGTTTCAAATACAAAACTTAAAATGAGAAAGCTACTGAGACGCTTCATCGTATTCAACTCGTAAAGAAAGGCCACTTATTTAGGCCCAATGCTATAATTTATCGCTTGTTTACAATGATTAGCGATACACGCAAAATAAAATAAAATCTGCTGACAACTTCCTTTATTTTTGGCATAAATCTAGATCATACGGTGGGACTAGACCTACACGTGGCATCATTTAAATGAAAACAGCAGTGGATGAAAAAACTGTCGGATAAACAAACAGTAAAAAATTTACAACGCAACAAATCACATGGTCATATCACATGAGAGGTTTTCAGTGGATTTTCTCAGGGCATTTAAAAAATGCAGAAGTCATTTTTCGGATAAACGCAGAGTCATTCTAGAAAAATGAGTCATGCCACGTAGTAAACAATTAAAATTTCTTCAATCATCGCTCACCATTACTATGCACAGAAACCAAGATGGCGGCCGATGCACCCGTGGACGCCCTGCAGACATACTCCCCAGAATCCTCCTCCCTGCTGTGTTTAATCACCAGCCGGCTGACGAATGCTGTCGTTTCGATTTCGACCTTCTTCGTGATTGTGACGTCACCGCTGTCCAATCCGCTCAGCCGCTCGCCGGCTTTGAACCAATCAACGTCGTTCGGGGGGTCGGGGCGACCAGTGGCGTTGCAGAAGAGTCTGATTGGTGCGCCCTTGTCTACGTGTTGAATGCCTGTGATGTGGATGGCTGCCAAAAAACAACGACACAAAACATTGCATGAAAAAAAATAATATATAGTCAAAAAATACTGGCACTGAAAACAACAAAAAACAACATTGCGGTAAAGTGTAGATCTTTCATTTTCATTGACGATGGGGTAATGTGATTTAAATATTGAAATTTATTGCATCGATCGTGTCTAAGCTGCTCTATTATACTCAGAGCTAAATGTTAACGATCAACAAGTCCACCTGAACGCGTAAATACTACTTCAGAAATTGTGGTTCAATTTAAGACCATTAATACCAGCTCGGCCTAATAGAACCAAACCAATTATCTCATCGGTTTCGTTGATAGTCAACAAAGAATGGAACTCGCCGTACATGTAGGTTGCACAAACCAATCAATTTTTTCTCTAGATTTAACTAAATACCCTAAATATGTTAAAATTGCTGATAATTCACTACGATGCATCAAACCAACTCCTTAAATTTTGATCTCAAAAAGACAGGCTACTATAATGATGAGCTACGCTAGCCTAGCTACAAGTGGGTGCCTGCGTACTTTTAACGTTCAGCTGGATGTCGTACGATCCCTGGTTGGCCTTGGGCCCGGGCTGGCAGTGGTAGACCCCTTCGTCGCTCGCCCGGGCGTCCTGGATGAACAGGACCCACTCCCCAGTCCGCTGGCTGTAGGAGGCGCTCAGACGGGTATCTGAGGTGAAGCGCATCGGACCGATAGTGAGCGGGTGGATCGCGCCCTTGCGCCGCCAGTTCACCTGATTAGGCAGAAAGTAGGGTAGTAACAAGGGCGGATCAAGGGGGGCTGGGGGATGCATACCGCCTCCTCCCACCATCAGGATGAAAAACTTGTCATTGTCAAATTGTTTACAAAACAGTGGCAGATTACAAACAATAATGCGGGGAAAAAGATCAATGCATTAATCATTTACTCTTCTACATTGATGATTCAAATTATAAATACAAAGCGAGTAGTCTGAACAGACTAACAGAGATAAGCATTGATTTTGACATAGGTTAGTATATGTTAGTAACTTAATCGAAAGAGCTCTGCCCTAACAGTGGCATCACTGGTGATTAGCCTGCATCACATAGCAGCTCACAGTTTTCATGTCCGTGTCCTCCACCCTACAGCGCAGCACGGCCCTCTCCCCCGGCCCCACTGTCACGCTCCGTGGAGTGTCGCCAAACACCGAGCGCCCCCGCCTCACCGCGGTCTCTGGAGCCTCGCGCCCCCAGCCGCCCCCCGCGGGGGCTTCACGTGGGAGCTGCACGGGTGCGTGGTCCAAGAGAGGTAGCAACGAAGAGTTGTTTGGATGTGGCGCAAGACGTGCGTGAACTGAAAATGGAAAGAGTGTCAGTTGATTCATTTACTAAACAAATCAGTTTTTTGGACAAGGCACGCGCACTACTTTCCAGTCGAATGAACTCGTTACTAAAACCACCATCAATGAGCCGTACCTAGCATCTGTAGTTACGAACATCATGGCATTGATTATTACAGCATGGACGTACTATTATAGGCCTAGTGCTATCTGTTAACAATTTATAGCCCACGGCCGGTTCTGCGATTCAAAGTCGGCCCGAATGGTAAAGAAAACAATACAATGTTGCCTACATGCGTATAGCTAGCGTAAGAAAAATTCGTGTTTAGCCCTGAAATATATTTTAAAAAACGACGATCAAAGTTAAAGATAACAATCAAATGACTGAATTATGTGTTACTGTTCGTGTAAGGCACTCAATCGTTGCAAAAAATTAATTATATTGCCCCCCGGCTCAGTAAGTTGTTGTTCCGCCAATGGACCAATTGGACGAAGAAATGCAGTACAGGAGGTCAGCCTGCAAATCACCCCCTTGTTTCCTTCCCCCCATCGCTACGCGTCTCTCGGATTAATTAGGCGCCCTGAATGTCAATGAAGCAGCTACATGTTTACAATGTACATTGTACATGCATGCTGTCAGTCAGCATCAGCGCCCGGCGTGTTTGTTCGGGGAGCGGATGAAAGTTAAACCCAAGGGAATCGCGTAATCTGGAGTCCACACAAACCGAGCCGACCCACGCTGGCGCCAGTAGCAGCAGCTGCTGTCGAGCCGTATGCTTCTGCTGCAGCAGCATGCAGTTGGCTCTTTTTTGTCTCGGTTTATTGTCCCTTTTTCACATTTATTGCATCAGAACAAAATACAAACACATACAGTGTACATACGTGTAAGTAGCGCATAAAGTAACGAGGTTAAGCAAAAAGATATGACAGAGGGCCCACTGTATTTTCCTGAGAAGGCTCGCTCCCACACCTAACCCTCTCAGCTCAGCTATAGGGCAAATGTACAATACCGCATTAAGTGCGTGCGTATTAGAAGGTAGAAAGGTATTAGAAAGGTAGCCAAGCCTAAGAGCAGCATAAGTGACGGTATCAGAAAATGTAATTTTTTGTCATGTACGGAACACACGTCATGAAGTTGCTATGGGATTTATGACGCGGCTTGGATTCGACTATGACGTTGTGCTTGTCTTACAGAGCTGAATGAGTATTATAAGCCAGTCGATCGTTATAAGCCAGTCGATCGTTATAAGCCAGTCGATCGTTATAAGCCAGTCGATCGTTATAAGCCAGTCTATCGTTATAAGCCAGTCTATCGTTATAAGCCAGTCGATCGTTATAAGCCAGTCGATCGTTATAAGCCAGTCGATCGTTATAAGCCAGTCGATCGTTATAAGCCAGTCGATCGTTATAAGCCAGTCGATCGTTATAAGCCAGTCGATCGTTATAAGCCAGTCGATCGTTATAAGCCAGTC
>JAQIWG010008042.1:0-11763 GCA_034695025.1 Chamaedrilus cognettii | reverse complement strand
TCTCCAATCCCTAAAAATATGAAATCAATATTTTGAATTTTGACTGAGTTATCGCGATATCGCTAGGGGATTATTATGTTTTGACTCACTCTGTATTATACATGTAGTAATGACCGCCTTCACTAAAGGAGTTGCGGGATGTATACGGTGCTGTATTTTTCATGCATTCTTGATTTCTTGGTAACGGTTCCTGAATAACTGGCAGTACACCTTAGTGGCCTTTATCTCTTTTGTTTTTCATCACTACTAAGTCTAATTTATGCAATAAAAGTAAAAACCATTAAGCGCTTTTAACTCATTCACCAGGTGTCAACTGTATTTCATTTCTTTTGACCCACTATCGTACTCTCTTTTCCTAAAGCATAGGAACCTACTGTACGTTTCACAATTCATTTGCAGCATTTCAGGCCAACTGAATATGGTAGTTAATTTCTTTCGCTTGGAAGTATTTGTAAACATTCTGGCGATTGCAGAAGAATGTTGAGAGGAGAACGACTAGGCAAATAGGTGCATTATCGCAGGAGATATCGACCCTAACCGTGAGTATACGGTAACCGTGGTTGCTTGGGGTCGAACTAAGAGTGGGGGGCGCCTTGAGTGTAGTGCTGTGAAGTGAGCTTGGTTATTTCCAGTAACATGTTATTGTTTTGTTATATATAAGAGTGTACTTATAGATCAGTAACGTTGGTTGAGTTTAAGTTCGCTAGGTAAGGATTTTTCTCTCTTTTGTACTGTCTAAGACTAAATTGTAGCAAATTTTTTGGATTTCTTTTTGGCGTATTATGTTGCATGTTAAGGCGGCTTCAAGGATAGGATTTGAAAATGTTAGTTTTTAAGAAACGATTTATGATGAGAAATAATCGACATTTTGAGGTAAATTTGCATGAAGCTCTCAATTTCTTTATAGTAGGGCTAGTTATATACCGGCACTTTAATTTCTTTCATCCCTGTGTGGTTTAGTATTTAATGATTGCTGATATGTAAATTGTAACTGGTATCTTTCATTGTTTAACGAACACTTCCATCCTGTACGGTTTATTGTATGCGGTGTTGTTCAGAACGTGCACTTTTGTTGATGGTTACTCTAATTGCACATTAACTTTCAGTTTTTTACCACATTCTTTAGAGTAAAGGTAATGAAATTGTACGGCCTTTTGCGGTAGCTGTACATAGTGCTGCTCATGAAAGTGAATCACTCTTTTTCTGTTCAATGCTCATCATTATGACACTTGAATAGTTTCTAATTTGTTCCGCTTGGCTTTTAATACTTAAACTAAAGATATATTTCTAGTATTACTATTTTCTTCGTTAATTCGTATAGTTTATAAAACTGCATAGTTAGCATGCATATGGATAGGATAATGCTAAGTAGGCCTGCGAGCCCTATCTAAGATCAAGTTATGTAAAAGCTATATTTCATCCGAAGTAAGACCGATTGGAATCAAATTAACAGCAGCAATATCAGATGAAAACATCTAAGATGAAAGTTACGTATGATGAGCATAATGAACCATAGTGAGCATGATAAATTCAGGTCTATAATTGAAGTCCTATCTTTGTAGCATATTCCTAGTTCACCGTTAATACACTACTAGTTGACAGTTAATGCAATTAATGTTTAATTGTGAGGTCGTTTATCAACGTTGTGTTGTTGTGCAGCACCTGCTGGCCCACGACCGAGCCTATCTGGACAACGTGCCGACCTCTGACGTCTAACTTCTGCTGCTGCTGCATTATATACCAACCACTCGACTCTCTCCACACTTTGAACTCTTCCAGTGCAATACATCTATGCAGTCACGCGTTCACTAAGCTTTGCTGCACGAACCGATACTACGCGCTATATGGAGCATTATTTCTTGCGTTCGTTTTGTGCTGAAGCAATCTGTGCGGTCTGTAGATTGTGTGTGCAGGTGAAATGTACATAAAATGAACTATCAAAGCGAACAGTGAACATTGTAGCAATGTAACATTATGAAGTTGGCCTATGTTGTTTTCGTATAATGCTTCGTATTCACCCTCTGACTCAAACAGTGTGTTACGCCTTGTTCCTCGATGACGGTCTTCGTCGCCGAAACAAACTATAAATCACTATTATCACCATTATATAGATTTGTATTCAGAATATTACACGACATGTACTGTTCTGCAGGCACTAAACGTCCCTTCTGCCAATCGTGTCAACGTGTTTCTATCGTCTGTATCTCTGCCTCCTGATGCTTTGTTTTCTTATAACAACTAGCTTTAAGCTCCAAGAAGACTGACTTCACCGCTCGCAATAAATCTTATCTTTAATCATGTCTTATTTTTTATAATCTCTGTGGATTATGATATTTTCAGTTAATGATGTGGAATTTGTGGATGCTTCGCTGATATTCGTGCATCTCTAAGAACAATGTGGAACAATGAAGAGTATTGTGTGAATCGCTTGTACTTATTACAGAGACCACCACGCGTGGTGTCATTCTGACGAATAACTAGTGATTATTTTACTGCTGTGTATTGATCTGCTTGGACAATGTTTGTGTTTTGTGACAATGTGTGATTGTGAACAAGACTTGTGTGTGTCATTTGGACCGAATGAAGACTTTCACGATAATTTGCAAAGATATTAATGCATTTTCTTGGTTTTCGTAATTAGTTTGTTTAATGCTCTGTTTAAAAAAATGTCTTAATGGTTTTCTATAAAAATGTTCAGTTTAAAAATACAAATTAAATTGTATAGAATGAACTATTCAGCGCTTTTGTCACTATGCATCTGCCTTCTCAAAAACTATTGGGTCAGTTTTAAGAGTAGATTTATTGCACTATATGGAAAGCACTTGCAGCTTACCCTAACATGACGTATTAAAATACATCGTGATGCATATTAAACGTTAACACATGTATACTTCCAAGTGTCACGATACATACTGTCAAACATAAAATCTTTGCTGCATGTTATTTTTACGGCTATACCTCATAGACATTTTGCTGCACTTAATTTAACATTTTTGAGGACTGCTGATTATAAATAGCTTCTACATAGTAATTTTTTGCGCATGTCATTGTCGCGAGTTTGGCCGATTCACATAATTTCCCAAAATGACATGCATGCGAAAATTTCATGTTTTACAGTACTTTCACGTTTTAGCGTACAAATGTTGCAGCCAACAAGCTCGATATTATTTCATTTGCTTAAAATTTAAACAATTTATGATTCAAGTATTGTCGAGCACAATTAGATGTGCTGTATGCTTAAAGTGCCCCTTTATGCGTCCAGACATGCCTTGAGGCACATACGCCTTAGACCCACAGTTACAAAATGACTTCTTTTGATCAGCGTCTAGTACACAATTTATTATTGTGTACTTAGTACATGTAGTGCAACTGATTCTTCAGTGAGATTTCTTGAATGACATCAGTGTTTAACTTAAGTTTCTCTCCAGTGCCTTATCACATGTTTTGTGTATCAAGTGCAATTTAACAAATATGATGCGATTATATTTAATGCATATGCTCTTCCTTTTTTAGATTAATTATGTTCAATTAGATTTTATTGTTCTGAGTTTTGTAGTCCGATGCCCTTTTCACAACATCGATGCAGAATAATTTGTGACGTATTGGACACTAGTGTAGTTTGTAAAGAATCTAATTATGATTCAGTGACAGTTTCAATTCTTATTATCGCTTATACTGAATATCGAGATAAGACTTCAATTAGATCAATTCTTGATCTGAGGTTTATAATTTTTTCAAGTAAGTTTCAGTTTTTGCTGTGAATTTATAGAATTGTGAGTATTCTGTGCTGAAAAGGCATAATTGTTATAGGGCAGAGTGTCATTAATTTTATTCTTTGGCAACCCGCTAAGAAATCTGTATTGTTAATTGCCAAGTTAATCAAACTAATCTTAATTCTAGGCTTGTAGTAGCAGTTATTTAAAAATATTGTCAGAGAACTATTGTAGATTTTGGTTTCTACTAAAATATCTGGCCCTGAATACCTGCTTAATCATAGTATCATCGTAAGCAATTCCATTTATGATTTAATTTGTGTGTTAGTATTCACACTGTAATAATGTGACTATTTTCTACAACGATTTTTCGCTAGTCTTTTTTGCTGATGCTTGGATAGCGCACTGCATATCCCACTGTTTGCATAGAAACATGTATGTACATGTAGTATAGAGAAACATATTATATGATGTTAACCCATCGTTTATAAACAGCGCTCGCGCTGAGGGTGCGGGACACAGAATTTGTGTGGAAAATTATATCCGTCCTGAAACTTTTCCGTGTGTTCAGCACCAACGGGGGTGCCACTAAGGGAGGTGCCACCGACGGGGGTGCCACTAAGGGAGGTGTCACCAACGGGGGTGCCACCAAGGGAGGTGCCACCAAGGGGGGTGCCACCAAGGGAGGTGCCACCAAGGGGGGTGCCACCAAGGGAGGTGCCACCAAGGGAGGTGTCCTATAAAAACATTTATGGCGCGAGCACTGCTTACAAACAATTTCATTAGTTTGTAGTGGCTTTGCAGGGAATGGATGTGTAGTATGATGACTGGCTCGCAGCAGTGAAGGATAGAAGGTGCATTGGACATTGTGTTCTTGCAAAGAGTGTCGAATGAGATGTATTTCTGTTATTTTATTATTTTTATTTCAGGCTGTTCGTCTTAACAATAAGATATTACATCGAACAATTATTATAAACCACGATTACAATGATGTAGCATAAGAAAAAAGACTTTTTTTGCGCACATTCTTTGTGTTGATCGTTTTGTAATCGATTTTATTTTATTTACAAATCAATTTTTATGTTATATCGCTTACGTCGTACAAGTAGGCTATTAATAGCTGAAATATGACTTGTAGATAATTCTTGATGATATTAAGATTAAGTGCTTCTTTTTAATTTAACATATGTCATTTTTTTAATTGTCAGGAGATTTATTTGGTATCATTCAAAGATAGTTTTCATCATCAGTGATGTCTGATTCATGATTTTGTCTGAAAAATATTAACCTGAGTGCTACTACGCTTTCATGCATTTTTTTCTGTTTAATTAAATCTGATTCTCCAGGTTTTAACATTTATTCAACAATTTCAAACAATATTCACAAACAATATTCAAACAAATTATATTTTGCGATATATATATATTTCTGGCGACTGTATTTAAATTGAGACATTTGATCCAAATTACCGAATGGATGGATGAATGGAATCAAAGTGTCAGTACGTAGCAACTATAAATTGAATTTTTTTCCGTGTCGAACAACGTTGTATAGGCTATATATAGTTGAATGAATTATTCAACTATATATAGGCTATACAACGTTGTTCGACACGGAAAAAAATTCAAGTGTAGCACATTTAATAGAAAATTGTAAATTCGGACCGATATTTGATCTTGAAATCAATAGTCACAGGGTAAGATCTGGCTATGTGCATTTGATTAGTAGACTACAACAAATTAGAACAATCTGCAGGTCCCATCAAATGCCCAAAAAACAAATTTACATCGACAATAACTACTTCACACCAAATCGTTATTGTCACTGCCAAACGGTAAAGAAAAATACCACTTAGCAATGACATCAACAGTTTCTTAGCAGTAGGACACAATTAATTTTATTATTTTTAATTTAGAATAGAGTAGCCTATACGGATGTTATAATAACGAATATATATAATGACGAAGTCTTTAGCAATTCTCATCGAGATGCACTACCCCTGATATGATAAAGTCAGCAAGTTAATACTAAGTGCAAACTACTCTACAATTGAGCAAAATCAATGAGTATACTTAAAGCAACTAACTGAAATATAGTAAATCTGCATTTCTCGAACTAAATCGCGACACAATCACTTCACAGATAACGTGAAAGACGCTATAAAATCAATGAAAATGCTACAGTAATGTGAGAAGCACCTTTCTTTCATATGAAGTGAGTCCATGGAATCCTGGAAATACAATCCTGGAAATACATTCCTGGGAATACATGGCCAAGACTTTTTATAAAATACTGCAAAACATGAGATTTTTTGCTGCATGCTATTTTTGCGGTTTTGACTCCGAGAAATTCTGCTGCATTCAATTTCGCATTTTTTGAGGACTGCCCATCATAGATTATGCCACGTTATTTTCACTTTCGCGCATGCCATTTTCGCTAGTTTGGCCTATTCGCAAAATTTGTGAAAATTACAAGCACGCGAAAATTTCATGTTTTACAGTACAGCAATTTCTGGTAGTATATCATTTAAAGTTAATCGCTTTGCGCAGAATTCGTGCAAACAAACTTATCCATGCATCCCACGAGAATCGTTCTTAGGTAACACTAGAATCCCCCGGGGGTTGAAAGTGACCAAGCATCTTCCACGAAGAACTGTTCACGATTGGCCGCAAAAGATCAAATAATACTTGAATTGCGCATTTGATTTTTTTAATACTGTATATTTTATTTTGTATATTTTATTATTATTACTATTATTTGATTTTGCAGTGCAGCGCACAGTAGTTACTATTAATGATATGTAATGGAGTGATACAATATTCTTGTATAAACACAACAGTTTCTAATTGGCATTCAGTTTTTCCGTCTCATTGTGCGCGCGTCCAGTTTCCTGCAAAAAAATAACAATAATTTTTAGTTTCCAATCGTGGTCTATAAAATTGCGAATAAATAAAAAGCAAACAATTTTATTCCACTGCAACTCGATTAAGATAAATTCAATGCCCTCTCTTAAAAATGACAATAGTGCTAATTAGGCGTTTTCTGTCTAATTTGACCACAAACATGAGATAGGCCTAGGCTAATATTTGGCACAATGTGACTGTAAATGCATTTATCAACGGCAGTGTATTCAATACGTACTACAATACATAATATCATACAAATTAATTGAGAATATAGCACAATTATTTTAAAATAGAAGCAGGGTCTCATTTTTAAAGATTTATAGGCGATCATTGCCAGCGCTAAAGATGTGAGAAAGATTAATTTGCGACATAAAAATTGCGGTTCAAAACATTTAAACAAAAGTGCCCTTGAAGGTATGACAGAAATTAAGCCCTAATTGTAGCCTATGGGTGTAACACAATGGCTTGACTAGAAGCCTACACGCACTTGAATGTAATGTAAGCAATATATAATTGACAGAACGTACTAGATTATGTCACCAAGCCGTCATGAAAGATATTGGCTAGTTGCGTAACGAAGTTGGAGTCAGTGTCTTTATAATGAATTACAAGCAGTATAATTTTGCTATAAATATGCAGCTTTATATTTCAGTTATTACGATGTTAGCAAATTATTGCTACTTACCTCGATCGGTAACTTATTTGTTCTTTTTCCTGTAACAACGAAACATAATATAAACAAAAACTAAACATTATGAACCTAATACGCTATTCGCAACTTAAAATTTTTGTACGTCAAACTTTGCTAATGCATAGCAAGGCAGTGCAAGGCTTTGAAGGTTAAGAAGTTTAATTTCCATACGCTGGATTTGTACGTCATCCTTCGAGCTCAATTTCTAGAGCATTCAACACATCACATCATAATGATCACGCCAAGTTAAATTTTTTTTTTTTTTAATCTTTGTCATAATTTTTGATCATAAATTCCATTTTTCAAAACTTGGGATACTTCTTCGTAATTCGTTGATATCAATCTATGCACCTTTAACTGGTGTCAATATTTGATAGCCAACATTTTTATCTCACTGCATAATTTAGATATTTTTTGTCGCATAGTTCTGGCTTTACAACAATCAAAGGATATACGAGCATTGAATAGCACAAGATTGTGCATAGTGTGCTTACCATGCCAGGTAAGATGGTTTCTTTGCATCGTAGAGTAGTGAATGTAAATCATGTAGATGAAGCCCAATGACAGCAGACCACACAGAAGCGTGGTGCATATTGTGAAGTAGGTCCAAACCGGTGATTCATCCGTTTGGTATTTGACACAATGTGCAAAGAAATCTGGAAAAAATCAACATCTTCAATTTTATTTGTTTAGTGGAACAGTACTGCATTTAAAGATTATTCATTTGTTTAGTGGAATCGTACTGCATCTAAAGATTATTCGTGCAGGCCGACATGAGAATATTATTGAGAGTGTAATTAAATTTACAGATTAGATTTAAATTTATGCTGAAGCCCTGGGATCATACAATAAGCTTATTGACTGATTTCACCTTCATATAAAAAATCATTTCAATTCATTGAATTCAATTCAATTCATGAAAATCATTGAGCAAAAACGACACATTCGCAACGTCGTATCGACAACGAGCACCAAATATTTTATTAGCATACATTACAAATTTGAGCATTACAACCACAATTATGCGACACGGTCGGTATACGATAAGTATACAATAACCCCCCAAATAAAAAATAAATTTAATTTAATTTAAATAAACCCTCCGACATAGGATTAATGATTAATGACATAGCATTCATGATGAAGCATAAGTTTATTACAGGCTACCCAAATTAATTGCTTACAATAAATTGTAAACCAATGGTATTGCTGCAAACAATAATTATAGTCGACAGGCAAACGACTTCGTAGGCCTCCAGGAAGGTCCACCATTAGGCCTACCTATCAAATTCTCAGAAACCACGGTCACTCAATAAAATACTGCATTAAAGCCTACATATGGGATCCAGCTGAACAATCAGTTAATAATTGGACCTGGCAACAGTATTGATTAGCAACAAAGTGTCAAGGCTCGAACTGATCGGCAAACTCTCAACTAGGCTAACCATGTCATGATGCACAAACACGATGCTACTCATCCGGTCTAAATAAACACAAACCAAAACATTTGTGTGATGGAAGGCGAATAATAGTAACTGTAATATTTCTAACTGATTTTAACCAATTTTGACATGTGCTATAATAATCTTTGATAACATAGGTAAGCCTAGACATCTGATAGAAGAATAATTAACCAATTTCCATGCATATGGGCTTTAGCTGCGAGTTTAGGCCAAGGCCCGTCACTACAGCTCATAGAGTTTAGGCAGCTATATGTGATGGGCCATTCACGCATAAAAATTGTATTAATTTGTTCGCCTTTAATCAAAACGAGGTTGGAAATTAGTCAGAGATACACATGTACAGTGTAAAAGTAGATCACGGCTGAAACAGTGAAAAATAAACGTATGACGTCAAGCGTGACGCCCACAACAAGTCAACGACATTGCGCTCGCTTTGTTCTTTAGGTCCACGATGACGTCTTTCGACGCTAACGGACCATGTAATGTAAACCAATTACAATTATATTATTCTTGCATGACATCATTAACGCCTGGACCTCTCTTACCTTTGCAGTTGTCCAAACAATATCTGACGTGTGTGGTCGAGGTTTTTCTTGGAGGACAGATGGGAGAGCAAGGCAACTGAAAGATCCCACTTGCGTTGACGTACCGAAATGTTTGCGCGAGGCATTCAAGATCTTGTGAGCTATTACCCACCACGGCAGCGACTAAAAGTATAAAAGAGTAAACGGATAAGTTAAATAAGTATGTAAAATGCATTTAGAAGAATAGAGTATCAGTCCTAAACTCAGCCTATCCTTCGATAAGCAGAACAATGGTAGGTTTTAGTGATAAAGTTATAGCATAGGACAGGATGCAGTTACGCAGACATCACCGGTTTACAGTCATGATTCAATGCCTCCGAGGAAAGCAAAGAACCGCTTTTAATTCCTTAGTGGCGTTTTGACAAGATAGGAGAGCGCTATGATGCCGACCTATTTTCTGTTTTCCGCAGTTTGCTGAGAATACAACAAATTCATACAATGCAGTACTCAACGCAGAACTAACTAACTTCCTGCACATTGATCATGATGCTCGCTAGTGAAGAATTTGAAACATATTTTAAAACTAATGGTCCAGACTCTAGAGAACGAACGGACTGATCAATACCACAGTCAAGTGGTCCTAGTATAATCAGTGAATACATCGAGGACAAGACTTAGTGGTACCACAGTTCAATTAACCTTGTCGATGTACCAAGACCGACTAGCCTCTTATCGAACCTGCTTATCGCTTTAAAAATCAATGTAGGCTATAGTACACCCGTGTGTAACACATGCGCAAACAAGGCTGTCTAAGGACTGGAGCACGAATTTATAATTCACATAATCATTACGATAATCATTACCACCCATAATCTGAGCACGATGAACAACAACAGCAAACTCACATTCGTCAGACAATCTGGCGTGGGCGTCGCAATGCATGTCTATATTTATAGTATATAAGGTGGGTAAAAAAAACCTGTTATTTTTTCACGTGTGGCTAAATACAAATTATTTACATCCTAGAATGACAAAATTTTGCACACACAAATAGTTTTCTATCTCCAACACTTCTGTAAAGATTGTAAAATTCTGTTGATTAGTTCCAAAACTTTTTGAGCTTGATTTTCTTTTGAAACCCATTAACTTTAGGGGGGCCGGAGGATTGAAATGTTTCTATGTTTGTGACGTAGAAACTTCAGGGTAGACTGATTTTCAGTCGTGCGCAGGGGCGTTTCCGCGTTGGGGATAAAGGGGGGTGCATTCTAATCCACCAACGTGGCACCACAAATAGCATTTTTGCTTGTGGAGGAAATTTTCTGTCAGCACTAAAATAAGTAGGCCTAAGTGACTTACCAGCAGCCGTAATCGCAAATGGCACGGAAGTCAGCAGAAACCAACAGATGATGATGAAGGAAGATAGTGCTGATACGTTGGGATGCATGGTGACGGTGGCTGAAAACTTGTCTAATATAATACAACGTAGAAAATCATTTAATTTAAACCAACCTTAATTATGTGGACTTAAATGTCGTATAATAGTGTAGTCTTTACACCTTAAGTTCTCTTTCATCATTATCCTAGTCTAAAGAAAGCTTACACGTTGTACTGCAGTCTGTAGCCTACATACATGTAGTTCGGTAGCTTATTGATTTGCTGTCGAAGTACCTAAGCTTACGAGTTCAGTGCATATGCATAACTTTTCGTCTCTTGACTAGATACGCCTAAGTTTACAACGCTGCGTGCTTAGAAACTTGAAGTAAAAGAATCGTACGCGTTAAAGGCACAGGTATAAGCCACGAGCCTTTTCTGTGTAAATTATGACTTTCGTAAAAAAATTAATCTTTTGCGTGTTGCCCTCTACGATTTGATGTCGCCAGTGTAGGTTTGCTAAGTAACAGCCACTGCGTACATAGGGCCTAAGAGGCTACACAGCGACAGTCATGGGCGACACGCCTGTCATAGATAACCCAACGCGTCTGTAGGCTCGCACACAGCCTATAAGCAACTAAGAGATTCTCGAGCCAAGAGGGTAAGGAAGTTCTGAGCAGGACTGCAAGTCCCCTTAGTGAAGTTGATCCTGAGCGTAAAGGAGGATTTTTTGAAGGGACTACACAGCTATCTTCTCTTTGAACCAAAAGCTTTTGAAGGAGAGTGGGTGGTCAGGTGCTGGCAGAAATTTTCACGGGCGTTTTTAGGCATTATATATAATTTTTTCACTGTTAAAAGCTTTTTAAGGGTGCGATTGGCTTTCTACAGTTGAAAGGCTTGCGTCCCCAGTTTTTAATGATTGGCGTCTACAGTGTTTAAAGGGAAAAATAGTATCTGAACTTCTGAAGTAGAGAAAAAAATAGAGAATGATTGTAGAGAAAAGCCTAGAAAACTGAAAATGACTGTTAAGAATTGTCAAACAATGCCTAATGAGTCAATAACTGTTATCATTGATCTGAAAAAATTATGCTTGCA
>JAQIWG010008041.1:0-11763 GCA_034695025.1 Chamaedrilus cognettii | reverse complement strand
TCAGAGCACGTACTGAAAATCAAAATCAAGCGAGCTCTTTTACCCTTTACCCCGAGCCCCCGAGGGCTTTGTCGTTTTACTCTAAGAGAGGTTTCTGTTCTCACTGAGCCTTACGCCCCCTCGATTCTCTCTGATCTAAAGCATTTTAAAAAATGTATGTAATTGATCGCGTATTATATTCAATAGGCGATTTTTTACACGTAGGGAATCTTATGGTGATCATTTATTGAAACGAAGGCGGGGACGCTTGTGCCTCTAAGCCATTCACAGGGGGTCAAAATACAGCCGTTTGCCCAGCGTGGCAGAGGTGGTGTATTCCCCCACGTGATCCCCTGAAGGATCTGATAATGGATGACAGCATGGAGATTTTTACAGTGCGTGTTGCGGTGTGAAATCACAGCTCGCGTGATAATTTTGAACTGAAATTAATAGCCGTGGGATGAGGAAACCGTTCGCGAAATCGCAGTCATAGACCTCCTTACCACGATGCATATTTCGCATGCAATTTTACATGTAAATTTTACTTGCAATTTTGCATGCAACCAAGTTGAGAAAATTACAATGTAAAATGTCCTTAACAAGGTTCATGCAAGCCGCGCATGCAACCCAGTTAAGGAAGTCGTTGTCATGACCACGGCAATTTTACATTGCAATTGTGTTCAAGAACTGCATTCAAAATTGCATGCAAAATATGCATCGTGGAAAGGAGAACGTTACTCCTACGCTATGAACTTTATGAAGTATCAGAGATTTGCAAGATGACGAAACAGATTCTCGTATTACGTCTTTGCTTAGCTAGTCGTTGTTTTCACTTCGCTAAATTTTGAGCAATATGCTGGGTAAGAAAACGAAATTCTGACGATGACTTGGCTTCATAATAACACGACAATGTACCCGTTATGACATAGTGCTTCTCCGGTGAGAAGCCATGAATACATGCTCGGACTGTGTCGCAGTCATATACTCTTGCTGCTGAAACCAGTTCGGCAAATCAGTCGGCGAGGCATTGTTAACGTCGCCCAACTGTTTTTTGTTCAGTGATTGGCTGTAGAGTAAGCCTTTCAATCAGCGTTGAACCAACAGCTATAATGCACATGTATTCTTCTTCTTCAGCGTTCCGCCACATGGCAGGTCTTTGCCAACTCTTTGGTGTCTAAGCCTTCCACCCTATCTGATTAACAAACACGGCTTTGAATGTCCTCTAAATAAACAAGTAAGCCCATTATTACCTCAAAACGGACGAGTTACACAAGTTATACATACGCTGTCAAAAATCGCCTCAAAAACTTTCGCCAGCACTCCTTCCTCCCCCCCCCCTCGCGCTTTCGAGTTCTGCACGAAAATAAAAAACACTATCCCGAGGAGACTTGTGTAATTATACATCGAGATGTGATACAAAAAGAAAAAAATAAGGTACCAAAGCAAGGCTTTACGTCTATCGGCGCGCGCCGGTAAAAAGCAATTTTTGTCCAATATCTGTAGGCTTATGTAATCAAACCTCGGATTTAGGCCTGATACAGTAGTGGACCAGCAACGATAAAGACGCTGCAGGCAACTCTTCTGTTTTTCTTGCCGTTCCGTGGCAGTGAACTGTGAGGTCGCGTACTAGCTACCGTCTGAGCTAGATTGCATTTGCCTCGCAAATTTCGTTAATTGCCCGGCGCTTTCTATAGGCCTAAGTCACGTGATTGGAGAACTGCGCTTGCGCGTGAGAAGAGTAAAAAAACGCGGTGACAAATTGTTGCCAATCAGGCCATTAAATTAACTGGAATCGCTTTATCGCGAGCGATCAAGAAGATTTGGGGCGCATGGTATCAAGGGAAGTTCTACTTCTGGAAGATGGGCACAATCAATCAATCGATCAATATTTTATTTACAACATAATCTTGCAAAAGCACAAGTACGACCATGATCAAACTGTAGCCTGTATGGCTATAATCACAAAACAACATTTGCTTTTCTGCTACTATAACGCAGTTGAATTCAATCTATGCTTATTCGGTACCGCAGTTGCATTATATCATCGTGAGCTAATTCGGTAACGCATTGCAGTTCGCAACAATTTAAATTAGCCATTTGGTTTCACAGTCTAGATCGACGAGCTAAATTCAGACCTAAAACCCCGCGTTCGTTCATATCCAAAACGCTTCTGAAACACTGCGGCTATGCTCTAACGCGCTGATGGGACCCATCAGAGCTCGGATAGGCTACTACAAAATGAACGCATTCTACAGATGGCGAAACATGATGGATCCGCAACCAAGTGTGGGAGACGCTTTTAGACCGGTTCATTCAAGTTCGATTCAGGAAATTGTGCAGATATGGGGGAAGTGTAACTTCCCTAGCTCCTCTGGTTAGACACTGTATTGTACACCGAATTGTCGAATTTTTGCTTGCAATTGTTAAAGACGCCATTTTAAAAAGGAGCTCATGAGGGTTGACATAAATTTTTGGTTACTAAAGAACGCTATATATGCCATAATCATTTTTAAAGGCTTCCTAAGTTCCTATGCCCACTTTTGATCGACTAACAATTTTTTACTGTCTTCGCATCATTGCAAGTGTTTTTAAATCATGACTTTTGATCTTGGCTTAATCTATTATTAAAGGATGACTGGCTCTATGCTGCTAGACGTAGCCCACTAGCCTGGGTGTTTAAAATATGTGGCCTAATTTTGATATAGCAAGCGCGTGAAAATTTTGCGATCTGATGATTGTTTTGCTCTCTTTTATGCATTTATAATCTCGTCGCTCGATCCGGAAACTATTTTACAATTATTTCCCATGTCACATTGCCAATCGCGATGGAAAGAGTCAAATTGGTTGTTTTTAACCAATCAGACTCTTTCCATCGCGATTGGCAATGCCAGTAGGCCCCTATGTGAGCTAATCTGCTGCCGAGTTATTTTTCAGTCAATCATGCAATAAACTATTAAGCTCGTCCACCCTAAAAATGTATAGCTTAGGATATTATTAGAAAAGGCGTGGAAAAGCATCTCATCACTGTTATCGTGCAAATTGATTTTAATAGTAGCGAGTGTGGGACCAATTTCATAGAGAGGCTGCCTCGCGGTCGGCAGGTCTGGATGGGGGGGGGGCGGGGCGCCAATGGGCGCAAATAATATATATAGCATATATTTTCCGAGATTGAGGGAGGGAAATAAGAGTGACCCCCCCCCCCCCCCCCCCCCTCAGGTCGTGAGGTCTGCACGGAAGGGAAAGAGTGAACTTTCTGAAGGAACTAGTTAGCACTCCTCTGAATCATTTGACAACCCCCCTTTAAAAATTCCTACGAAAAACGCAGCAAGCCACTGCTGCGTGTTCCGTGTTTATCCTGCACTATATCTGCACAAGTGCAGCAGCCAGATCGAGTTTTATCTTCCTACTACATGTACATGTATATGTAGGTAGCAGGACAGGCAGTCCCCGCGCTGAAGAAGAGCGAGAAATAGGCCTAAGCTCTTTTATAACGCTTGGAAACATTCTTACACAAAACAGCAACGCCAGATAGGGTTTCTTCGGTTCGCTAATTCGAGAAGAAATCTGATTTCGACAATGCTCACGCTGTTTTGTCTTGTTGTCGCTTGCGCCGCTTGCTTTTCACGGGTATTTACAGTGTTAAGACACGCATAGCTTAGGTCTGTGAATATATTTCGTAATAATTTCAAGTAGGCCCGATGCTTAGTATCTACCGGATAATAGACTAAATCCAATGCAAATACTAAATATTATCAGTCTACTAACTGAAAATCATTACGATTAATATCAGACCGGTGTTTGACTCTCATATTTTTTGCATGCATCGAGCTTGTGCAAGTTAAGGCAGACTTACGCTTCATCTTCAAGGCGGATTTCGAGCCATTCTTCGAGCCATCCGGGATATGGCTCGAAATGTGCCTCGAAAGTTGTCACGTATTTACATCTTCCGACGCGGATTTCAGCCATCTTACTGGAAGATGACTCGAAATCCGACTAGAAAGACGTATAGGCAATTAGTAATGTAACTCGATCTTATAAGCCCAACGTAATTATTGATTTTTAAGTGAGAGGAATATTTGATTGTTTGCTCACAACAGCAGGCACTTGGAGACGCCACGATGGACCAGCTGGCCCGGGATCTGAGCCGCTCGCACTTCCAGTTCGTCTATCCAGGCAACACATCTGTTTCCGCCGGATATAGCCTTGCTTCGATCGACTACGACGAGAGCAGTGATGTCCTCACGTCCCAACTCTGGGAACGATACGTATGTTTTTTTCATTACATTAAAGGCTAAAAGCGAATTAAGGTTTGATAAATCAGCCAATGCGTGCTGCTGAATTTCTATTGACCCAACAAGTGTTTAATATTATCTTGATTGGTCAAGAGCTGAAATAAATGGCGTATGTGTATGTGTGCTTTAAGGCTAAATGTGGCACATTGTAGCAGTACGGGCTGCGCGCAGCTTTGTTGTTTGTATACTTCCAACTTATTCTCGCAGTGTGATAGTACCAGTTATATAATTGTACCGTAAGTTTGATTTCTTTTTACGTTATCGATTTATTTCTGTCTTCTGACGAATAAACGCATATGTATTACAGTGATTTTGTAGTTAAGAGCAAAGACATCAGAACAATGACTAGATCTAGTTTATCTAGAAAAATGAACTCGCCGATCCGCCATCTTGCAACTTGATTTATTGTAGATATTCAGTGGGGATCTACGCCGTCAAGCATCGGTGAAATTCAAGCCCTAACCATAAAGATAAACATAATTAATTTAGAAAAGTAACATCGGCTTATCATGGGCCATTTCAATATTTCATTTAACGGTTTTAAACATGGGCCTATTTCTGTTTAATATATTGTTTATTAGGTAATAAAAGCAAATGAGGTGCCGGTAATGCGTATTTGGTATTGTAGAAATGGATAGATTCGAGATTGAAGTGGAACCCGGAACAGTACAACGGCATATCGACTATTCAACTTCCGGCCATGTTATTCTGGACACCAGATATTGTGCTTTACAACGCGTAATAATTTAATACAGTTAACAAATCTACCGTAATTATGTTGATGATTATTACAAGTTTATAATAACTATCGATCAAATTTGTATCGATATAATAACGAAAGGTTTAAAATTTTGTGGCATATTATTGTGATTTTAAAATGAGGATAATACAAAAATGAACTTGCAGCTAAAATAGTACTAATATACATGTAGATAATTATCCAAAAATTATATCAGAAAATTTATAAGAGTCATTGCTTTGAATTGATATTGTAGTTTGTAAATGAACAGTTTGCAATATTGCAGCATTATCGTGACTTTGAATAAATTTTTGTTTACAAAACTATCAACATTCAACGGCTGCTCTCTAAGTCAGTGCCGGATTTACAGCGGGGCGCACGGGGCATGTGCCCCGGGCCTCTGCAAACAAGGGGGCCTCTTCAAATGATGCACATGAATTTTTTTACAGTATTGCATTGGAAGCGAAGTAGCCTGCACAACGTCACGCTGCACATGCATAAGATGATCTATGATCGGTAATGACTGACAAATGAGTCAATGACAATGATTGTGTCTATACGCGCTTGAATGATTGACGCTTATGTGTTGCGTCAGATGAAGCACAATGTGGTTAAAATATTATGCTAAACTTACTCATTTTCAATGCGGCCTGCACATAATTTGTGCGCCCGGCATTTTTTGGTGTAAATCCGGCACAAAGCTGATTGAGCTGATAGTTAGAAGTTAGAACACGACGTGTCTCTATGTCATTTATCAGACCGATACGACGTCACATTGCCATGTGTACTATACTACAACCATCGCCACCGTTGGTGTAGAATCCCTGTAGACTGAAGTCAAACGGGAATATCTCTGCTGCTCAGAGTTCTCCGGGCAGGTCGTAAAAGCCAACTAAAGAAGACTGGGTGATATTTGGACTATAATACTTGTTTGATACCATACACATGGTCCTTAAACTTTTAAAATCATCACCATCGATGCTGTGTTTTATTGAGCAGTCATGGCCAACCCGAGCGCCGTGAGGACGTGAATGTGGTTATCATCCACGATGGAACAGTGCATTGGATTCCAAGGGCCTGGTATAGGACTCGTTGCAGGCCCAACCCGGACACTAAGGACACTTTCAATTGTGCGCTCAAGTAAGGAACAAACATTGCAAAGCGGATGTATCTGCAGCAACAGTTGTATCTACAGCAATGTTGTATCTGCAGCAACGGTTGCATCTGCAGCAATGTTGTATCTGCAGCAATGGTTGTATGAACTTATATCTGCAGCAATAGTTGTATCTGCAGCAATGGTTTGATCTGCAGCAATGATTGTATCTGCAACAATGGATGGTTTGCCTGATTGATTGATTGATTAATTGATTGATTTTTGGTTGCTCAAGAAAAGCCAGAAATGGTAACTGGAACAATGGTTTTTGTTTTCATGTTGACAGGTTCGGGTCGTGGACGTACAATGGATCTAAGCTGCCTCTGACTCTGGATTCCCCGGAAGATAAATTGGATCTGTCCAGTTATATTGCATACGACTACAACGTGGTCAGCAGTACTCTCGACCTACACAGCGTGATGTACGATTGCTGTTTGGAGCCCTATATGGACGTGACGGTCAAGCT
Source organism: Chamaedrilus cognettii (assembly GCA_034695025.1). NCBI lineage: Eukaryota > Metazoa > Annelida > Clitellata > Enchytraeida > Enchytraeidae > Chamaedrilus > Chamaedrilus cognettii. The sequence continues at coordinate 5,134 of JAQIWG010008041.1, read as the reverse complement.
CGTCATTCAGAGAAGGCCTTAGACTCTCGCTCAACGATGTATTTTTTGCATGCAGATATGCATGCATGAAAAGTTTATAACAGTACTAAACGACAAGCGCTGAAGTGACGTCACAGTTCCATTGACTGCTGCGCCGCGCGTCGGCTCGCAGTGATAGGCGGCAGTCAATTGCATTGTGACGTTAGCTCGCTGTTTTTATTTTAATTATAAACTTCTCATCCATGCAAATGTGCTTACAAACTTCTCACGCATACAAATGTGCATGCCAATAATGCATCGTGGAACGAGACCCATAGAGAGATGACAAACTAGACTTAGCCTGGCTACCTAAGTCTGGTCATCATTGCAATCTACGCTTTCATTATAATGCGATGTAGATCTTGCAGCTATTTGACTATTGTAGCCTATTGAATCGTCATTACGTCGACATATTATTGTCAACCAGCATCATAATTATGTACTAAGATTTGCGCAATTTAATCTTTTTGCTACGTTTATAGTTCTTTTAATTCACACAACGAGTGTAGCAAACCAACGTAATATAAGTAAAGAAATAATTAATTAAAAAATATGAATACGCAATTACTGCGTCCCAGCGATTACATGAATGTTTAAAGACGTGGAATGACAGTAGGCCCTGTAACAGCATAGAATACTAAAACTGCAGACCAGCTTCAAAGCTGTTCCCGACATTAATTTTGAATCCAGTGGACTTCATAGCACAATAATTATATGCGAGTCATACAATGATATTAGCTGAGACTACAAGCTAAACTTTCAATCAAAAGTTGTTTGGACATAAAAAAAGCTTAACTTAAATGATTTCAAGTCAAAGGTTAGGCGCTTAATTGGCAGAAAAATATGTCCATTTTAAACCCATAAGAACCTTATCTTCGGCGCTTTTATACACAGGAACTCTGGCTTCTCTTAATTTACGCCTTATGCATTGGAATTTAATCTTTTGCTGGCACGATGTTTGTAAATACTGGCTGACTTGCGTTCGCGTCACACGCGTGTCGTGTAGACAAACTTTCAGACGAGCCGTTCAATTTGCGCGACAAGTTGATTGAAATTTGTTTATTTAAAAGGCTGTTATTTTTAATGCTGTTATGCTCGTGGTTGAGTTTAGCTCCAATATAACGCGCGTAGCATTACGCCTGCTCCTTCACAAAAAAAACCGTAACGCACTGCTCAGCCCTTAAAAACCGCGCAGTCCCACGCCATAACAGTCCATTTTCACGGGCTGCTTCGAATAAGTCATAGACAAATTTGCAACTAACAATCGTTTTTGTCGTACTAGGCGCCAGGGTACGCGCCTATGTATACTAAACTTAGCGCAACCCTGGTTATGCCAGAACCGTTATGTTGCAGAATTAAACTTGGTCGTGAAATGGTTTTTTTACGCAGCATCCTCGAAATTGAGTTTCGCGAATTTTGGAAATAACTTACATGTAATTAGCTTATTACAGTACAGCCACAGAATGATAAAGTTTTGGTGTTAGGGGGTGAAATGGCCTCTTTGTGCAGCAAATACTTTTTCAAGATTATATTGAGTGGATCTAATTATTGTAACCACGGTTGAATATCTGACCTACTCCACCGATAGCAATGAAAAGACACTTTTGTTACGTCGAGCAACCTTTATTGTCCCCCTCTCCCCCCGCAGTTTAATTATTTAAGATCCGCCACTATTGGGACATAAAGACCAACAGCGTTTTCTGTTCTCAGATCTATTCTCATTTCAGAATTTCACCCGTATCGTATTTGTCCTGGCGCCATATTTGTGCCCCCAACTACAAGCTTCCTGACACCAGTCACACCGACTGGTGTCAGGAGGCTTTTAGTTGAAGAGAGGCTCTGAGGCATGGTACAATGGAACTCTTTTCGCGTGTTCCACGAATGCGTCATCTTTCGAGCATCGATTTTATTTTTCACGTAATTAATTTCACCCAAATGGGGGAGGCGGGGGGAGGGTTGCATCAAAAAGCTGCAACTTTTGCAACATAAATTTAAGTAGGGCTATTATTCGTGATTTGTAAGCATAGGGCAGGGGGCATTAATGCAGCATTAATAGGGATAAATTAATGATCTAACCTACGTTAATTTTCCCCAGAGGCACGCTCCTGTGCACTCAATGGTAACGCAGCCACTGTTTCTGGACGCGGGTGCCGCCGCCAGCAACTTGGCAACAAGCGTCTGGTTGACATACGGTGGACTAATTGGCCTCCTGTGCGCTATATATATAGCGAGACAGAAGAATGCCGAGACAGAAGAATGCCGAGACAGAAGAATAGCTAGAAAGCAACGCAAGTTTGATGCCAGAAAGAACCTTCGTCAAACAGTGGCGCTATTACAGTCACGGCGCCCCAATCCGAGAAGATATCGAGTTTGGAAGATGCCTGCCTTGTGTCACACTCACGTCGCCGTGCTTATCGCAGTCCTTTTCTCACAGGTAAGCTACATCATGTATACGGCCGATATGAGCCGCGTTTGAAATAGCCTCAGAGCCGCAGCGTGAGGGGCAGCGAGGACTCCTCTTGGGGTCCTTTTTCCCCCTGCTCTCATAAAATTGAACATTAGCCTGCGTGCATAGATCACCAAGGCTCTATTGGCGTATGGGCGCCTACTACTACTAGGCTAATACAGGCCATTCAAATACTTCTCTCTACGTGTGTATCTATAGCCTAATAACTGTTTTTTCTATTATTCAGTTGGTAGCGCCATCTTCCTAAACAATTTCCAAACACAAATAGCGCTACAATGTAATCTCTAACCATAATTACAATCAAACTCGATCTGCACGCAGGTCTATAACGTTGCGGGGATTGTAGAATGTGTGTACTGAGGCAAAATCGGATCGAAATGCACCAATAGCGTCGTCGCAGCCTAATACTAGTACTCTAAATCTTGGCCTAGGCAACGTAAGTAATTCACCGTCAAGCTACTCGAAAATTCAACAAGATTTAGGCTTTGTGAAAAAATTAAATTTTTGCCTGTTTTTAAGGCATACGTCTGGTTTAAAAGCGAGAATTTTGAGACCGCATCACGTGACCAACTTACTCCATTTGATCACTAAGCTATGCCTGCACACTGCACAGCCAATTAAAACGTAGAATAAACTTCGGCCGCCTCACTTGATCAATTTGCTATCTTTTCGCTTACATTATATAGTTCTACTACTAAGATACACCATGCGATGTTATCCAAAGGGCCTAATGCGTTTGTAAAAAACAGAACATCAACCACATCCACTTCTATTCCGAATCCATGAATTGTTATTTCAGAGGGTGATTGGAGAAGCCACGCTGGACAAGCTAGCGCAGGATCTAACCAAGTCTTACGTTGCGATTGTCAACCCGGGCAATGTGTCGCTCTCTGTCGGATACGTTCTCATTACTATCGACTACGACCAGAGCAAGTATATCCTCACGACGCAACTCTGGGAACGCTACGTATGTTTCAGTGTAATATAACTTACACAGATTGTTGTTGTTGTTTTAATCCCTTCCGGGGAAAAGGTGATGCTCCATTTCTCCAGCTGATAGTCGATAGTGGTGGTTCCACCGTATCTGGTAGGCATCGTAACAACACTTGTGGCTGACGAATTTAAACCACCTTTGCAAAAAAGAATGCACGAAGTGACTCGAAATCTTTGCCACGGCCGGAATTCGAATCGGAAACTGCCGCACTCGTAATCCACGACCAGTGACTTAGACCACTCGGCCACAAAGCTTCGTCCTGCAGCCCAATGGTGGCAGCAGGGGCAGGCCTGCCGGGCACAGTTTAATGTCATGTCCGGAACCACTTACAGCGATTCTTCTACATGTATGCGCCATTGGCCTACACGTAGACAGGAAGTTTGAAAATAACTTCTGGCCTACATGTACATCTACAGTGTAGGAGACTGATTCAATATGTCAATAGGCCTATGCAATCTAACTATTAAATGATGCTATCACTGATTAATTATTATTATTATTATAGTTATAAATTAAAAATCCTTGGAATTAAATAAAGTGAATTAATGTTTATTGTCAAAAAAATTCCAGTACAAATTGAAGAGAGTTGACAAAGATGTTATGACTAGCGCTAAGTTTTATCAAGCTTTTCACGATGCTTCGGACATATACTTATGACATGTAAGTCATTTCTAAAAATGATATGCGAAGCCCTGTCATAATTTTAGCCCTATTATAACTATTCCAATTTGAACTATGAATGTTCCAGTGGGAACATTTCAAATATCCTCGCTGACATCATGCTTCGGACAAATTTTGGCACAAATTTTATCGATGTGTTTGTCCGTGTTGTGATTTCTCTAATTGTTATCTCCGATTGGTTTGCTAGATATGGAAAGATTCGAGGTTGACGTGGAAGCCAGAGGAGTACGACGGGATAACAAAAATTATACTTCCGGTCAAGCTACTATGGGCACCGGATATCATGCTCTTCAATTCGTAAATATAATTGCTCCTGTACATATCTTTTGTTAAGGTTTTTTCGTTTACCTCGTTTCAAATTACGGGCCTGGTGCTGTTACTCAATTGAAGGACTCACTGCGATTCGGGGTGAAAGAGATTTAATCTGTAGTCCAGAGCTTTTCGGAGGTGTCGTAAGAGGCGATTTAAGAAGGGCAGGCGGTTTTTCTTGGCCCTGATTCTGAAGCAGAGATGTAACTGTTTTTGTTACTGGTCATGTATAAGTCTTCTATAAGTTACACTCTTTAATTAATTGAGACTGTGTGGCAGGTTTACTTGGGCGGGATACTGAAACGCAGATTTGTTCGGTCTAATAAGTTTGCTTTCTAATATTTTGCCTTATTGCAGTACAACAGCTCGTCACCCATATTCGGTGCAAGAAATGAATTATAGCTTTACGAGCATTGATTTTAGACATTATAACTTGCTGAACAAAGCGTCGTCCCAACCGCTTCACCACAAAGCTCACGACTGATGCTCATTCAAAAGACAATGCCCGTTGTCAGTTCGAAAGTGTAATCACTACTTTGACAGCACTAGAAAACTGAAGATGTCCATCCCCCTCTCCCAACCTCCCCACCAACCAATTCTGGATCCGTCCTTGTCTGACGTCACTATCCTCAGGTCAGTAGTGACGATCCCCTCCCCCCGCCCTC
>JAQIWG010008040.1:0-11764 GCA_034695025.1 Chamaedrilus cognettii | reverse complement strand
TTTCAATCACGCTTTCAATCACGCTTTCAATCACGCTTTCAATCACGCTTTCAATCACGCTTTCAATCACGCTTTCAATCACGCTTTCATGCAACGTTGGGTTCTTCTGTAACCTTCTCTCAACATTTGCTCACGATTTCGGTTCAGAAATATTCTTTTGTGGCTTTAATACAACCCAGCCTCAAAAAGACGTTTTGAGCCAACGCTCCACTTCTTGATGATTGCTGACCTTGTGCTTTGTCAGATCCTAATCCTAATCCTACTCTTCAATGCCAGTAAGCCTATTTGATTTGTTCGTTCAATTAAACCTCTACTCATCAATGCCCATGTTTCGTGCGTTCATTCAGCTAAACCTCTCTACTACTCAATACTCCTACATGTTTACATGTTTGTTCTGTTCGTTAGTTGAACCTCTACAGCCTGATCCTCTTACTCGGGCCCCTCGTCCTTAAGCCTAAGTTCGGCTACGTCGCCATCGGTCTCCATATCGCCGGTCAGATCGGCATCGCAGCCGGGATCTCGCACCGCGCCAGGTAGGGCGGGGGGGGGGGTTAAGGGGCGGCGCCAGGAATTTTTTGTTTGGGGCAAAGAGGGACAAAGGAAAATTTTGAAATGGCTAGCTTGAGGGGCGGCTTGAAAGGGGGGGCGGGTGGTGCTGACAGGAACTTTTTGCCTCCACAATCTTTGATACAACAGCTTCTGCTACTCAAAACCGACAAAAAATACTGAGGGCTAGTGGGGGGCTAACTAACCTGAATTGGGGGGCTAAGTCCGTTTTTGCACATACATACATACATACATACATGTACATGTATGTGTACATACTAAAACGTGACGGTTAGGACACGTAAATTTAACATCAAAATCTATATTACCATGCACTCGTTGGTTTATTGAACCATGATTTACTCAACTTTTTTCTCAGAAATTGCGAATCAATATTGTATTTGATTCGCAAAAAGGATCAAATTGAGTCGCAAACTGCGATGCGAATTAGCATAAATACTGTAAAACATGAAATTCTTGCGTGCATGTCATTTTCGCGAAATTTGCGAATCGGTAAAAATCGCAAAAATTACGTGCAGCAAAATAAGGCTGTATACAATGGACAGTTTCTGAAAACGCGAAAACTAAGTGCAGCTTTATTTTTGAGAGGCAAATCCGCGAAACTAGCATACAGCTATAATTTCGTGTTTGTAGTACAGGCCTGAGTACGTGAAAAACTGCTTGTCAATTTTCTGCGATTAAATTCAGGCCTGTGCTCGCCGCAGGTCGCAGAGCGATCCCGTCGGCTTGGCGGCCGACTACTTCATCACTCCATGGTGTCGCGCCGGGCCCTTCTTCGTCGGCATGGCGTACGGCGTATTCCTCCACCGCTCCAAGCTGCGCCTCCGCATCCCACCCCTCATCAACCTCCTCCTCTGGCTCGTCTCCATAGCAATCATGGTCGCCATATTGTTTTCGTCCTACTCCCAGCTAGGGCCCGACGGCAAATTCTGGCCGCTGGCCAATCATGTTGCATTCGACTGCCTCGCGAGGCCGGCGTGGGCGGTGGCGGTGGGATACGTGGTGGTGGCGTGCGCTACGGGCCATGGCGGATTAATCACGACGTTCCTCGAGTGGAATTTATTCCGCGTGCTTGGAAGAATCGTGTTTCCAGCGCTGCTGACGTCATCGCTGATGATCTTCCGCTACCCGTATGCCAACAGGGTCCTGCTGTACGTGGACCAGTTCCACATGACGTACATGTTCCTCGGGCATCTTATGTATTGTTTCCTCACGGGGCTCGGGTTTGGGCTGCTGTGGTACTTCAGCGTGTCGCTGGGCTGGGAGAAGATGATGACGTGCGATACAATGGAGGAGTGGGTGACAAGCGGAAGGCATCCGGAGGAACTGCAGAAGAAGCGTGTCAAGGTGGAGTAGACGTCAGCGACGTCGCGCGATTGTCTTAGTCGTAACGAAGTTTGTCCCTACACCCTTCCCCGGCCCCCGATCTGGTATTCTAGGGACAAAAGTCATCCGGGATGCATTGTATTTCAAGTAAACCGAAGGTGCTTGTTCGTTTACCGTTTGCCCATCCTCGCCCACCCTGAGCATTTAGCAGGATAGGCAGCTGCCCGTTCTGAATGGATCAGATGTACTGGTGCAAACTTTGAGGGCCTTGGTCCTCATTCAGGAAGCAATCTTATGACAATCTTGGTCCTAAGATTTTCTTAAGAGAATCTAGAAAATCTTACATTTTTTATTGGAAACTCTGCACAGTCAGCGAATGGATTCGATTGATTTTAAATTTGAGTTATGATCAAATTTAAGATAATCTTACAAAATATACGTGAATGAGGGCCCTGGTTCTGTTTCTCAAAACAACCTAAGCTAAAATTTGTCTTCAGAAGTTCTCAAAAGCACCTTAGAAAATTCTTGATACTTGATGGAAACTTTAAGGGCTGGGACCCGTTTCTCAAGACAAATTAAGCAAAATTTTGTCATACGAGGTTCTTGTTACGATTTTGACAGATATCGCAAATTCGCTAGGGGTATATATTTTATGACGCACTCTGTACACCAAATTCGTGTTTCCGTGGCAATCATCGACGTCACACGACTATCTTACACAGGCATCACATCACATCTTAAAAAAGGCGTAGACCTACGCCTACATTATAATTTTTACGCGTAGCGCTAAGCCTACCCCTTTCTAAATAGGCGTAATGATTTTAAAAAACCTTGTTTTAGGCGTACTATGCCTCCTAAACTTAACCCTGGCTTTAGCTCATTATATTGCTACGCACACTACCCTGGCACACTGTTAATATTACCAAATTTTTATTATATCGGTACAAATACAAAAACACTAGCTATCATTTATCAATGCAAAATACTGCCATCATAGCGCTTACCCAATCAGTAAAGACTTCTTCTGTAACAATTCGTATAACGAATTCATTGTTCCAAGACATTTTAGGCGCAAAAAACACCAAATACTGTATGTGGTACACAAACACCCTGCCAGACTTAAGCAGTATGCAAATGTATCTAATTATGTCATAGGAGGTAGTTATAACTTGAGATGTTTGTGCATCGTCTCAAGATCGCTGCTCTTACATTACACACATAAAGCTTACAACAAAATCACTGAACGTTGTGTCAAACAAAAAAGCATTTACAAAACATGGCGCAAAAAATCACAAGACGAGACTTAAATTACGCAAAGCAGCCTCCATTGACGATGATGTATAATACAATACTTTAATTAATGCCTCTAAACAGAGTATTAATTGGTCACAAGCCTTTAAAAAAAAATACGGCAAAAGATAAATAGTCTGGAATGTATCAAATTAAAAAATCGAACAGCCGCAATTTAAAATATAAACATAGTTACAAGCAGCAAGATACAGAAACAACAGCAAATAGATATCAATGCAAGTTTCAAAATTGTACGAATTTGAAATTATGAATTTCATATTGCCATAATCAATTAATCATAAAATGCAGAGCGCGCAATGACACATAGCTTCATAGAGCACCAAATTAATTTGAAATATACCTCAGATTCTATACCAAATAGTTTTAATAAATGAAAATGTTTAAATTTAATTTAATGGCATAAAATAAAAAGTCATAATAAATATATTGACAAAAATTTTTGATTTAAATACGACTCGGTTGCTTTTGGCATTGGTGTCACTGTTTAACTGCTAAAATCTAACAGTCAAGCTCATACACAAAGCTTATACAGAGGTATTACTAGGCCTGTATTGATGCAAATACGCATCGCAATTTGCGAATCAATTTAATCCCATTTGCGAATCAAACACAAATTTGATTCGCAGTGCTTGTCGATCACAAATTGTGTAAATCAACGATCAATAGACCACTGAGTGTACAGTAGGTCTAATACTGATTTGACTTTCAGTTCACGTGCGGCTTTATCAGTAGCCAATCGACGTAGGTTTACCTATATAAGCATAATCTATGAGCATAATACTTTTAAATTTTAAAATTAATCGACAGTTAGGCTATGTGTAATCGCTCGGGCGATTTCAAGACAGTATAAAAACTGCTAATCAAATTAGTAAAACTGCTAATTAAAACTGACTTTGATTTGCAAAAACTGCTAAACAAATCACTGGAACTGCTAATCAAAATTGGATATGATTTGCAAACTGCTATTAAATTTTCAAGGATTCTATTCAGGCCAGGGTATTACAATAATGAATTTAGTTGCGTTATATCAAAGTCGTTGAATAATTTTACTGAACATTGGAACCTCATTCCATGCAATTAGGCCTTGGTTGTACTCATGTTCTACAGCAGTAATAGACGCCACAGTATTTAACAACCAATATATAATTTAAAGCCAGTTTCGCGGCCTATAGCGACTGAGTCGAGTCTTGTCTGTTGTAAGCGTATGCGGCCTTGTTGTGCATGATGAGCGCGTCGTCGGCAAAGTAGAAACTGTCGGAGCGTGTCTCGTATGGATTGTCTATCATCTGCTTCACTGCAACACATAAATAGGTGTCTCATATATAGATTGTATAGTCTGCTTCACTGCAACACATAAACAACAATTTAGTACGGATTGTCTATCATCTGCATCACATCAACACATAAATAACGGTCCACAAACTACAGGCCCTTCAGCAAGGCCGTTAGACACACAAGTGTCGCTAGATGCTTACCCCGTGCCAGATTCATTAGGTTGGTGTCCGGAAGGGTATCTGGCCACAAAAACTCAGCTTCAGCAGTCCTCACCAGGGCGCAAAACGTCAATCCTAAATGAAAACACGAATATTAACTCTTTAACAGCCACTTATGATACTGGTTAGTATGCGGTTTATAACCAACTATGTTAACTGTTAGACGCCTCATAAAAACCACACGCTTTGAATTAGAATGCCTTGTGTCATTGCTAAACAAAGTTCTCTAGACTACAGCACAGCCAAAACTGAAGCTAAAAATAAGCTGGAAAGTGCAGCAGATGCAGTAATGTCTGACGAATAGAATTTAATTGTAAGCTAAGCGATTGGTTTCATTCAACTACAAGGAAGGCCATTGACTAGTCACATGTATATGTCAAACGTTTGCCCTTTGCGGCCTATTGCACAGTAGGCAGTACGCAAATACTCACACTTCTTTCGCAGCAATACGCGCTCAGTGGCCGATGCAAATATTTGCTGTTCGCAAAGTAAAGGGTTAACATAGTAGACGTGAAAGATGTCGGATAGTTTTAGTTCAGACAACTAACTCTCATTGTTGGAGAGGGCCGGTAGTTCGTAGATGTGCTCCATGGAGTTCTTGCTCAGTGGGATGAGGAAGCCAAACTCAAAGTCAAAGCTCTTGAGCAGACGCTCTCTGAAGTAGTGTCGTTCCACCATTCGGAACCGGTTCACCGGCTTCTCCCCTATCGCAAACTCTATCCTGCCAAAAATAGAACGCCAGGTATTCAAAGTGGTCGATACTCTTTACAGTAGAATCGATACTCACTAATACGAATGCATATCACTGAGCATCATATGCTCTTTGTGTTACGCTCAGAGCCTGAAGGTACCGGATGATTGGGTGCAGAAATGTATGGATTATGAGGTAGATGAAAAAAGACGCATGGGGAGACCGGAAACGGCATGGAAAAGCTTCACAGAAAAGGACATGAAAGCTAGAAAATCAAGACCTGAGTATGAGACGGATAGGATAAAGTGAACGGCGGTTGTCGATAGCTACAAATGGCCCATCCCTGCGTAAGCGGGAATGCGGCCACAAAACGCACGTGCGTGTGTGCGTGCTCAGTGGTCTCTCTCTCTGACTCTGGGTCTCTGGACTCTGAGTCTCAAAACAATTCACCCAAAAATTCGTCCAAAGACATTTTTTTGTCAGGCCATACCTTTTTTTCAAGGGGGTAAACTTTTCTACGTAGGTATGTATATTTCAACCCATTAAGACGATATACTAATTGTGTCCCCCTTCTGGTACCCCCTGCATTCCGGGGAACAAAGAATTGGCTTGCAGACCAGAGCTCCCCGTGCGAGCCTTAAAAAGGCGACTAACGAAGAGGCTGTTCTGTACCGGCTCTCTTGCACAGAACCAGGCTGTATATGTCTTGTGCTATATAAAAAAATAATAATAATAAAATAAATTGTGCTCCACAAAGCTAAACTACAAAAAAAAATCCCCTTCTGGTGCGCCTGAAAAATATTACATTTATTGCACTGCTCATCACCATAAAACTAGCATCGGAGCTAGTAATTGAACTTCTTCACTTCAACTTCTCTTCTGCACTTCAACCGTAATGGATGATTATTTGCAGGGCTGATGAAATTAAGCACCTTCGCCAAGGGTGCACAAAGTGACTCAAAATCTTTTTGCCACGGCCGGGGTTCAAACCGACTCTCTGCCACACTCGCAATCAGAAGTTCGCGACTTAGACCACTCGGCCACGCTTCGCCAACTTCAAAGGACGAAGGATCAATAAAAATTTCGGACATAAAAACACAATCTGCTGCCAAATTCTGCCGGTCAATAGATCAAGCCTATTTATCTTCTCCATATAGTACTCTCCGCACATGTTTAGCTTGGTTAATAGGAAAATATCAAAATCGACAAAAGGGTACAAAATGTTAATGTTCAGATGTAAATGTTCAGTACGTTGCTCCAACTGTCTTCAGTTTGAGAAACTGCGGGGAGAACTCGTATTGGATGAACCGTCCTGAGTCTGGGTCATTCTCATCAGCGTCATCACTCAGCTCGACTAGGGACAGACACATTAACAAGCCAGGTTAGGAACAGACACATTAACAAACTAGGCTAGGGACATAAAACCAACTAACCGCCTTTTTTAGGACTATTACGTTAATGTCCATGTTTTCACAAGGACTTAAGACATTTTGCGCCCTGATGAACTGGGTTGGAACCCTGTTGGAACTGGGTTTTTACGGCCTGATGCCCTTCCTGATAAGAAAACAAATAATTATCTGGCACAAGGTTAGCAGCTGGCGACACTTGTGTGTTTAACATCCTTGCTGAAGGCCCTGTAACGCATAGTTTCATAGTTGCCGGCGCGAGGACTTGAACCCAGGTCCTCTGAATTATTAGTCCGACGCCTTAACCACTGCACCACAGTGTCTCGCTAGCAGACACAAGCACTCGCAATAAAAGATAACACATTGAATTACTACCATACTTCTGTTCCATCAAATCACACAGCAATCACGACCATACATCTGTTCTATCAAATCTAAAGTAAAAAAGAAGCGGCAGTGAGTCGCTGACTGTGAGAGCTAGAGGCCTCGGGTGTGTCAGGTCGTGAGACCTCAAACAGCGTGGAGCCGGACTGAAGGTCGCGCAGCTTGAACCGAGTGAATGTGATGTCGTAGATGTTTGCCTCCGGCGCGCACAGAAACGCTACAACACCGCGCACAGAAACGCTGCACACCGCTCACAGAAACGCTGCAATACCATGCGCAGAAGCGCCGCAACACGGTGCACAGAAACGATGCAATACCACGTACCGTGCACAGAAACGCCACAGCACCGTGCACAGAAACGCTGCAACACCGCGCACAGAAACGCCGCAACACAGTGCACAGAAACGCTGCAACACTGCATACAGAAACGCTGCAACACAGCGCACAAAAACACTGCGACACCGCGTGCAGAAACGCTGCAACACTGCTCACAGAAACGCAGCAACACCGCGCAACAGCCTTGCTGAAGGGCCTGTGACACTTGGCTTCAAAGCCACATGTGAAGGATAAAATCAAAAAATTGCGAAACAAACTAAAACAAATGACAGTTTCAATCAAATTTGGTGCATACATTCTGTCGCCTTGTTGAGTCGTAGAACGTCATCAGGGGTGATCTTATCCTTCGCGAGCAACTGCTCTTCAGTCACCACTCGCTCCGAGCCCCCGTTCACTGCACCTCCGGGTGAACCACCCTTATTTTTTGACAATCTCATTGCTAATCTTGGTTAGTGAATGAGTGCTAGGAACAGACACATTAACAAACTAGGCTAGGAACAGACACATTAACAAACTAGGCTAGAGACATAAAACCAACTACTGTATCATCATAACAACAAGCTATAGAAAAGCTGTCGCACAGTCGTTGCAAAGTTATGACAAAGTTTTCGCAAAGCTGTTGCAAAGTTGTCATATAGCTGTTGCAAAGTTGCCAACTTCTACATTTGCATGCATTTAAAAATAGGATTTACAGATTTTCATCCACTCTTTTATTACGACATTAGTGCTTGTCGACCAAAAATGACATCGTGTCATTATACTGCGAGAATTTCTCCTAATATTTAACATTTCAATTGGTAGCCAGGTAAGGCAGAGGAAGGATCACTGTCACAAAAACGGCTTCATCCGCGCCTGTATTGTTGCTGGCCACGCCCACTCTAACCTTTTATACAAAGTCTTAGGACCGTGTATAGTAACAAAAACTTACTCCAGTTCCGTGTAAGGGGGCCACCACAGAACCATTCTCCCTTATTTTATTTAGTCGCCTTTTATGACTCGCCCTGGGAGCTCGGGGCCGCAAGCCAATTCTTCGTTCTTCGGCTTGCAGGGATCCCAATCTAAACTAATAACTGGCCAAGCATTTCTAAGTTCCGGCGTCACCGATACAAAATAGTCGATAGATATTAGGCTCACAGTGTATAATAAAAATCGAAACCAAATCGAAAAAAATAAAGGGCCTAATTTCACAACAACATTATAAAGGTGACCTAACGTTTTCCTTGCAAAAAATGAATTTGATTAAAGTTAGCGCAAAGCAACACTTAATAGTGTGGTAGGGGTAGAAACTCCACGGACAAAAATATTGCAAAGCTGCAAAATTGAGTTCTTACGCACAATACCATGTAGAAAAAAATTAAAAAATTCTCCATCGCAATTCCAACGGGCAAAAAAATTATGATAAAAAATCTGAAAATGATAGCAAGCAGCTATATATAAACTAGGATTTCCTTGTGTTCATATGCATTCTCGATGCATTCGCGCAGTTTTGAAGATATCGACATGAAATTTGCGCAGGTGGGTGACAAATTTTCCAATTCAGGGCATAGGGGAGTTAACCGCCCCCTAGGGAGATCCTGGGCCCCTTACGGGGGTCGAGACCCCCATATGGGGCACACACAAAATTGGAAAAAAATCGACTCAGATGCTCTCCTCCATGCAGATGAGGGCTAAAAAACCGTTCCCAAGAGGCCCCTAAGGGGCCCAAAACGGGCCAAGAAGTGTCCTTGGGCCCCTAAGGGAACCTGCGCCCCAAACGAGCCCCTGGGGGCTCCCCATGGGAGCCGAAGGCTCCCCTAGCTCTGTATTAAAATGTTGGAAAAATCAATCCAGATTCTCTCCATAGTTCAAGATGCTGGTTACGGCTCAAAAGAGGTTCCCAAGGGCATCGAAGGAGCCCACACGGAGACATATATGGGTCCAAATAAGCCGTGCGCTCCAGAGGGACCCCGTGCACCAAAGGGGCACCAGGCGGGTCCAAAAGGGCCCTTGGGAGGCCTCAAAGGGTCACCAAAGAGTTTCACGATGCTGGTGGAGGTTGAACATTGACTCCAAGGTCCCTGAGAGATTCTGACGGGCCAAAGGGGCCACAAAGTGCTCCCTAAACGGGATATAAGGAGCCCCAAGGGGGCTAATGAGGCCCTGGGGAGCTCCGGCAGGTAGAGCATTAACCCTCTAAAATTGCTCGAGGGCTCCACAGGGGTTTCCAGGGCCCAATGGGGCCCGGCGGGAGCGACCAGAGCCCAGTTTGGCCCCTGCAAGGGCCCGAATTGGGCCCTGCTGGGCCCTGGGGCCGCAAGGGGATCCTGGGCAAAAGAAGGAAGTTTTTCACGATGCTGGAAGAGAGTTTGAAGGAGTTCTAGCAGGCCCATTAGGCGTACCGCGATGCCTTCCTCCCAGACCCTCTGGGTCCGCAAATGGCCCGTGATGCCCCTGAAAGCCCATTCAGACCCAAGCATCTCCGGGTACCCCAGCAAACCGTCCGACTGGAACCTCCTTGACCCCTCAACCAGCTCATGAAAGCTCTAGTGTTCTTTCCGACCCCTTGTAGCCCTCCGGCACCCCTGCGGGACTCCTTCAGTTCTCTGAGAGCCCCAGCAGCCCATGGGGGCCCCTGCAGGGCACCCTACATGTATCAGTATTTTTTTTTCATGATGTGCCCTCCGAAGCTTCCCGTAGACCCATTAACCCCTTGGAGCTCACTGTGCCCATTTAGGCACCTACTAGGGCCCCATTATGCGCATTTAGGCACGTATTAGGCCCCTTTGGCGCCCCAGAATTCATTAGGGGCCTTACAAACAATTTTCAACCTCTACTATCATTGCTAAATGCTGTGATGCCGAAACTTTTCGCTGCCCCTTTGGGGGTCCCTAGGGCCCCTTTTGGGCCCCACTGGTGCCAATTCGGGGCACAGGACCCCTTCTGGCCCCACGATTCTTTCTTGGGAACTGTGGGGCCCTTCGAGAACCGCTTTTCAGCCCCCAACAGCATTACTGTGAGTATCTGGGTCAATTTTTCCTAATTTTGAATGCGACCGGGGGGCTTTCGGCCCTGGATGTGGGCCCCGTGGGCTCCTAGAGGGAGCTTCAGAATCAATTGGGAACCACAGGGCCAAAATTGAACTTCAGCAGCATCGTGAAGAACTACATGATTTGCAAACTCTTGTGCGCATGGTGCCCATTTCTGGCCCACCGAGGGCCGCTTTGAGACCACCCTGGTGCCCCTTTGAGGTACAAAGTCCCTTTCGGTCTTCTTTGGGGTCATATGGGGACCCGCAAGTATGGCATAACACGCGTTGAACTTTTGATCATAACTTATTTTGCCAAGGGAATTTGGTACGACCATACCCTACCGGGCCTTCTCCGGTTCGCTCCAAAATTTTACCACAAGTGCGCCTAGACGTCCTGAGTCCGAATCTGCAACTCTCAATTTCCGAAAACGATAAAGCGATTTTATATGAATTTTCAAAAAGACCGAAAATGTGTATTGTTGACAAGCTAAAATCGCTTAATATCACCCAACTGCGGCCGGGCCGCCGCGCAGGGTGTTTTTTAAGAATTTATCTCTGCTTGAGTAACTGTTTTGCATAAGTTTGGGCTAAGGTTGTATGTATGTTGTACTTTTAACGCACCCAAAATATGTCATGCAAACGGAGATGGAAAAACATCATTTGCTTGAATCGTAGGTGCGGGAGAAGTGCAGCAGACTACATGCAGAAAACGGAAAGCAGAAACGGAAAGTTTAACAGATAGTTTTAACCAAGAAAATTCAGTGATTCTTTACAGTTTGCTCAATGGTAACTTTCCCATCTCCGACAACGGGTTCTGTTCGACAACATACCTGTCTTCGAGAGAAGACTTTACCATTATAAAATTTGAAAATCGGCTAAAATTTAACTTTAATGGGGGGTACAGGAACAACATGGGAACACTCAAGGACGATGTGGGAACGATGTGGGACGATGTGAAAACGCTTGGGGACGGCGTGGGAAGGGTCGGGGACGGTGTGGAAGGAGTCGGGGACGGTGTGGGAAGTGTCGGGGACCGTGTGGGAAGGGGCGGGGACGATGTGGGACGATGTGGGAACAGTATGTGATGATGTGGGAGCGATGTGGAAATGATATTGGACCATGTGAGAACGTTGATGATGCTATGATGCGTTGATGATGCGATAATGAGGGAACGGTGTGGCAACGATGTGTGACGATGTGGAACGATGTTGAGACGCTTGGGGACCAGTGGCGTGCGTCGGGG
>JAQIWG010008039.1:0-11764 GCA_034695025.1 Chamaedrilus cognettii | reverse complement strand
AGATTAGCTTAAGATTAGCTTAAGATTAGCTTAAGATTAGCTTAAGATTAGCTTAAGATTAGCTTAAGATTAGCTTAAGATTAGCTTATAGTAGATTAGATTATATTAAGATTAGCTTGTCACTTAAAACGATGAAAAACTTGCTTCCAATGACTATACCAATGCATTTGGCTCCAAATAACCAAAAAGGTTACATGCTTCCATTTGCCATTAAAATATATGCAAGATAAATAATTTTTACCCAACTATAACCATTTAAATACATAATAATTTGTGAAGCAACGCCAGACCACCCCACAACGTGATAATATAACAATAATTATTATTTGCTGAAGTAGGCCTATTCACTCCTTGGCCAATAATAAACAAATCTAAATCTAGCGACAGCCAAAACGAAAAAAGGACATTTTTCAATAGAATATTCGTGGTGACCATCCTTCATCATAAGACTATCATTGAAATGATATTTAAAAAACAAATTTCTTAACTTAGCTATGGGACATTTTATGCTTATTTTTTGCCAAGGGTTATCTAACATTTCGTTCCCCTACCCACACACCGCTTTCAATGGGTTATAAGTTTATAAAAAAAACCCTTACATGTGCTAGCTACTGAACCCTCAAACGTTATATGCCTGAGATGTGCACTATAGAACCCTTAATCCCTTACTGTACATTTGTGCAACTCACAACAATGTAAGGCGGTGCTTCTGTAATTTTCCTGGAGATAAGCACCATACAATACATGATAGGCTATAGCCGTGGGACATGGGTTTAAACTAGTGTTGGTCTAGCTGGGACCCATTATGCGTTGCATTATATTTTATAATTCTCAATCCTACACCGTGAGTAAAAAAACATGACAGAAAACTGTATGAATTTGTTGCAAATTTAGTCCGCTGTAAAGAAGCGCAAATAGATTGCAAATCGATTAACATTTGACCGAATCAAGGTCAATTATTTACCTGCCATATTTTTTTTCATTCCGGTCATACATATTAAAAAAATCCATTCCAAATCTATCCCAGCAGGTCACGACTTCTTGAACATAAAAATATGTGTGGACACGTGGATAGCGCCCGCCCCTCCGCCGCCCGTTGACGAATCACGATGCAGCGCGCTCTCCTCGCGCTGGTGGCGCACCCTAGTGACGCCCCCACGCCCTGCGTTGGACCCCCTGTTCGGGGCCTTGATGCGCGTGTGGTAGATGAGGGCGTAGACGACCGCCACTGCCGCACAGATGGCCCCTAGGGCGAGGGCAATGATGACGCAGGTGGCGTGCCATACAGGAAGGGTGCCCCGCACTCTGGCCGTGACCTCATCGAGAAGGGAGGGGTAGGGTGCGGTGGCCGTTTGGTCGTGGGAGGAAACGGGAGAGTCTGGCGAGGTCAAGGTGAACGGCGTCGACGGCGGAGGATGCGAAGCGTTGGATGACGGCATGATCAATGACGTCAGGATGAATCACGTCACGACGGATGGATGATGTCACGATGGATGGATAACGTCACGATGAATGGCGTCACGATGGATGACGTCACGATAAATGACGTCACGATGGATGACGTCACGATGGATGAGGTGACTGTAGTGCGTTAAGCAATCTGTGATAGCCGTGCAGTGCAGCACAGTGTGTCATGCCTTGCTGTGCAGCATAGTGCGCCGACTGCACGATCTCTAGCGTAGTATCACTATCAAATGCTGACGTTTATCCGTATCAACTGTAATGTTGATGTTTATCTGTATCAGCTGAAATGCCGATGTTTCTCCGTGTCAACTGAAATCTATTGAATTTATCCGTGTCAACTGAAATGATGGCGTTTATCCATGACAACTGGAATGCCGGTGTTTATCCGCATAAACTAAAATGCCGGTGTTTATCCATATAAACAAAATGTCAGTGCTTATTCCTGTCAGCTAATATGCCGGTCCATATGCGCATCAACTGCAACAAAATCATCATCTGGTTATGCACATTAAATTCTCACGTTAAGCTTTAGAAGTCAGAAATTCTTAATATAGGCCTATATATGTATAGTGTATATTATAGTTGACGCAAAACTAGAGTTGACGCCCTGAACTAGTTGACGCTAAGAATTAGTTGACGCCAAAAAGTAGTTGCCGCCAAACCTACAGTTGACGCCAACAGTTTGTTGACGCCATCAAGTAATTGACGACAACAAATAGTTGACACGAAAACGATAGTTGACGCCAACAACTATCTGAATCCAACAACTATATATAGTGACGCCAAGGAGATAGTTGACGCCAAGTCCATAGCCGAGTTGGAGCCAAGAATTAGTTGACGCTTAAAACTAGTTGACGTCAGCAAATAGCATACGCCAATACGACTTAGTGGCTGACATCAACGGTCAAGGCTGTAGAGCCAAGGAGTAGGTGATACCTAGAAGTAGGCCTATTACGTCAAAATCATAGTGCACCGATGAGGCCTAGGCCTACAGTTCATATCAACATGACTGCTGAGCGACACAGAATGAGCGTTTCTAATGCGTAGTCCAGTGCCCCGCTCCCCCCCCCCCTCCCCCGTCAACTTAAAAACGGGAAGGGGAGGCACGGGCTAGCCTATGCAGGAATAAAATGACGTCTGGGATGTCCATGGCTACTCTACAGTAGGTTACTATTGGCGATAGGCCTACATTATATATATGTCCTCTACAGTAGGTTACTATTGGCGATAGGCCTACATTATATATATGTCCTCTACAGTAGGTTACTATTGGCGATAGGCCTACATTATATATATGTCCTCTACACGTATATGCGCCGCGGTCATTTTCATAACCCCGTGCAGGTCGAGTAACAAAGAATCGGCTTGCAGCCCAGAGCTCCCCGGACGAGTCGTAAAAGGCGACAAAAGAAGGGGAGCGGTTTTGTGCGGGCTCCCTTGCACAGAACCGAACTGTTATAGTCTTTGTGCTACACACTGTCTCGAAACTACAAAAAAAGTCCTTTGCATCAGTGACATATTCAACAGTCTCTTTAACATGTCATTGATTTGCGTCAACGACAGTACAACGGTTATTTGACCTATGGCTTACCTTATCAATCACACTGCCGTGTAAGATGCGACTGCTCACGGGCGAGCTAACGATCCCATGATGTAACTCGCTGAGTGAATTAGGCGATGTTCAATATGAGCCCAGTCAATAAACGATACGAGGCTATTATAATTATGCATGGGTACCGACAGAGTAGATAGACTTTCACGCATAGAATTCAATCAAATGCCGACGCTTGTGCACGGTCTATCCTCCAGTAGACCTTTATACTGTAACACATAACCTATGCCAATTGTGTGAATACTACTGTGTAGATATAAACCATAGGTGCTATGCTGGAGGCATGCATAGGCAATTAGGTAGCTTATTGTAGTCCCTTATTCTAGTCCGTACGTGGTGCCGCCAGGTATTTGACGAAAGGGGGTGTGAGGAGGGGCGGGGGAAAGCAGATCAACGACTACATTAAATTAAATTTTTCTTCTAAACATCGTTTCTGATCGAGAGAGTGAAATCCAAAATTAATTTAGGGGATGTAAATAAGCGTAGCTTAGGCTAGGCCCAGGATCGGTTCCAGCCATCCACAGGGGGGGGCTCGGGGTGTGGCTCACGGGGGTGGCTTGACACCCCCCAATCCAAATTTTTTAATGTCAATTTTTGACTTAAATGGGCTTAGCTTAATCGATTGGGGGGGGGGGGGCTTGAACCTCTCCAAGCCCCCCCTAAGCTTCCCCCTGTCGCTTCCCCTGGAATCGCCGCTCGCTAGACCCATTTGCGGGCCATCGCGCCTCTTTTGTCTCGGCTTGACAACTGCGGCCTGTCAGCACAAAAAAAGGCCGTAAGGCTATTGACTGCAGTCTGTAAGTCGGAGACTGATAATAATTCAATAAAGCTTCCACAATACAACTTAATAAAGGGAGACAGGGCAACAATGTCGATGACGAAATTGATGCTGCTCATTCAATATATTGCGCTCATAAAATAACAATGCGAAGCTGGGTTCATAATTATGATTTATGCGTCCAGCAACTATAGGCCTATGCAGTATGTATACAATACTACACATGTAGTGCCATTGAAGTTGGTTGAACCGTTGTATAGCCTGCAATCGGCAGATCTGGGCTATAGCTAGGCCCTAACTGGCTTACGGAAACTATCATTAATTCTTCAGTGCGCATTATTACACATAAATTTGTACCACTGCCACTAAAATTACATTGTACAGTAAGTTACAGTATCATAGACCTATGCTAGCTGCTGATCATTCTGCTGTTAACTTTTCCAAATCGTAGGCCTAGGACAATTATACCGGGTGGCCGAGGCAGCCTATCCTTCAATATGAGGCTATCCTAGATTTCAAGCCCCCCCCCCCTTGTTAGATTTTGCGTGGAAGGCCCCACTCCAAGCCCTTCCTGTCTTATAGATCAAGCCCACCCCCAGTTTATTGCAAAGCCCCCATTTTGCAAAGCTAGGCCTACCTCCCTCAAATCTCCTCTTGTCTTTGTAGATTGTGACTACCATGTAGGCCTACATAATTTTGTAGCCAATCATTAATTTCGTGAATTTTAAAAGCGATGTCTCTGGTCTCCTTCCTCATGAATCCTGAGTACTGCACGGAAGGAAAAAGTGTCCTACAGGGAACAATCGACTGCAGTCTGTCCATTATTAATATTTCAGCGATGCTGTACTGGCTGGGGGCTTAGTGTTAGGCAGTTTTTCGGTTTGGCGTCGCCACTGGGGCAACGGGCGTAGGTCCCCCTTATTTTTGAAGGCTGGACGACAATTAGGATCCATTTTATGTTTTTAGGTGCGAAGAACGGTGGACTTTCCAATTCGTATTTGCGCTAGTTTTCGTTGCGTGGTGTGGCTTTTCTTCAACTTTAGTTATTGTTGCTGCTTATTATTACTGGTTAAGGATTTTGATTGGTCTGTCTGTAAAACATTTTATCCTCTTTTTGTGTGCACATTGCACGGTTTTGATGCGTTGTTGGTCAGTTCAGTTCAGTTCATGTTCGTGAACTCGGCAACAAGCCTGCTTGCTGTTTTCCCTATACCGACGTTTCAAGTTACTGTTAATACACGTCCGAACAAAGAGATACAAATCCATTTCCCTAAGGAAAATCCCCCCCCCCCCCTTCTTCGCATCTAAAAATATATAATGGATCCCAATGGTAGTTCCAGCCATTAAAAACAAGGGGGATACATGTAAGCTTACGATACTGAATACTGAGTATCGTATCTGAGTATCGTTATTATGATATACTGTAGGGCCTACGTGTATTGAGCAAACGACTTTCGAAGAGGCGTCTCTTTTGTTTAACCTTGTTAGGCTATACTTCACTTTTATGTTCTTCATACTTTTGAAACTATACTTTACGGCTTATGTACATTGGCATTATGATTGTATACTGAAGGTATAAATCAGCAACAATACAAAAACAAGCATAAGCTACCTGCAATAATTAGGTTTAGGCTATACGAGGAAGCACACTCATGCAGCCTAGGCATACAGATCTATATGATCCTTAATTGTAATCTGCAGTCTATTTTCACCAATGAGTAGTAGGCCTAATTCATAGGCTAAGCCCGTTAAGAACTTCAGATCCAGCAAATGTGCCAGCCAAGGCTTGATCCGGTAGGCGGCCCACTCTTTGCACAGCAGGAAAGAGAAAAGATTTTTGCATGGAAGGTCTTTAAGAGTGAAAATGCCAAATAAAGCGCTATATAGCAGAAATCTAAAATTTACTTTGAAAATCTCGGAGAGCGTTCAAACGCTTTTGGAAAATTTGAGAACTAGAAATTCTCTGCTCTCAGAAATGTAGTGCATTTGTTCAGTAGTGCATTAGTTCAGTTCACTAGTTCTGCTTAGTTCTTAGGCTCGGTTCTGAAGTCCCACTCAGTTTTTAGTTTCATGCACTATTCCTGCCGCCCAGATCGTGTTTCGTTGTAGTAGACAGCGTGAGATTGTGGCGCTGAAACACGCTTTGCTCCTCTTGAGTCGATTTGTAGCTCAGCCTATTAGGATGATGGCTGATCGATATGCTGCAACTGAAAGACAACTAAAATATATAACCCATAAAACAATAAAACTTGTTTATTCACTAGGATGTGAGAAAGAAGCAAATGAAGTCAAATATCATCAAAAAATATGCAATGTGCACGTGAGATCATGCAAGATCAGCTGCCTCTTATCCCTTTGTAGGCCAGGGAATAAAGAATTGGCCTGCAGCCCTGAGCTCCCCGGGCGAGTTGCAAAAGGCGACTAAAGAAGGGGGAGCAGTTCTGTGCAGGCTCCCTTTGCACAGAACCGGACTGTATATATTCTTTGTGCTACACACGGTCCCTAAACTACAAAAAACAAAAACAAACTGCCTATTAGATCCAGCTTATCCTACCTAATGCTTCTGCAAAAAATGTGTTATACAAACTTTGCCATGAAAACTCATGTCCTTACAACAGTATCAAAAATCTATTTTCATCATTTCTTTTTCTCATAGGCTACTAGAATATAACAGTTCATTTTGTGGATACTGCACATAAAGTTAATTAGTTATTCAACTAAAGACCGGCCTAAGTCTGCATTTTGTGCACTGTGCAAATTAGTTACCTCTCATAAGCATCGCCGTTTAAGTCAGCAGGAGAACTGACATCAGCATCCCTCAGTGCTCTGTCAGCGTGACGCAGGTCGCTGTGTACGAAGGATGATGATGTGATCTGCACGGAAGGTGATGACGTCATCTGTGTGGAGGATGATGACGTCATCATCAGCTTCTTAGAACTTCTATTTAAACATCAGTCTTATTTCAACTTGAGGGAAGAAGTTTTAATTTCAATTTATTCCTATAGGACCCAACCGTATAAGTTGTATGCAACCTAGATTTATTGCAAACTAAAATTTACAACAATATACTAAGACAGAGTATTCAATGATTAGATAAACTATAAGCTATTAGATAAACAAACTTAAAGATAATCTAAAACGGTCCTTGGAGGGACGCTGCATATTACACTCTTATGGCCAATACCCAGCATCAGGAAGTAAAATTAGAATTATGTGTCAACCATTATTTGTTTCAGGTACAAATTAGTACTTCAAAGTCAAGTAGGCCCAAAAGTCAAGTAGGCCTACCTGTACGCTTTGTAGGCTAATGGTGTAACTATAAATTGACCAGGAATATTGAGCATAAACAGAGATCTATATGACCTTATAATGCCTACGATGCAGTCTAGTTATAGGTCTACTATACCAGGAGAATCGATAGGCTCTTTCATGCAAATCGTTAATCCACAAAATTATGAGGTCAATTTTCAAGTTACTAGTTAACAACATTACTTGGGGTTAGAGTGTACCCAGTCTAGTTCATCGCCTGATCTGATCCGTCAGTATGCACTAATGAATCATCAAGGTGTAATACTTTAGTCTTTAGCTTCGATAAATTTCTGCTAATATTTTACAGTTGAAATTAAATCAAACGGCAAACTCAATAGAACTTAGAAAATAAAATGTAATAGGCCTAATTAGAAACAATAGACAATTTTCTTACCTAGAGGTTTCTCTTTTGTACTTTTCTGAACATAAACATAAAATAATTGAAACACCATGCCAAAAGTAGATCCATGTTGCTGTCATTATAATAATTTCGATAAATATTGAACGACAGTTTTAGTCTAATATTAGGCATAAAGAATTTTATTGTCTAACTTTCCTCACTAAATGTATAAGAATGCTACTAAACGCCATGTAGGTATGCTTTCTTAACAGCATATTGTTATGTTACATTTTATTGTTAATAAATTTCTTTAAAAGTGTAACTGCTGGTTGCTCGTCCTCGATTTAAGTTTGCTTTAATTTTGTGGTCAAAACTAACCAATCAAATTATTCTATACAATTCTCTCATATTTCCATTGATTAATTCAGACTACAAAGTTAAATCGCATGTAAATCGCACTTAAATCGAGGTTGAGCAATCAGCAGCTAGTCGCAGTATTTATAAAATACAAGCTTATAACTATTAACTTTTAGCTATCGTACAACAAAAGCACCAATGGTTTGCACAACTACAGAAACAAACTAAGAATAATGCAAGCCTACCAGATTTGTTGTGAAACTTCTCGTGTATGGGACACTTTTTCTTGTAGTAGCAGATTGTCAGAACGTTGAGCAGGATCAAGAGTGGAATGACCAAACACACGCACACTAGAAGCCCCGTATTAATGGCAGATACGACCCCATCCGGACCTGTGTCAGATATTTATCTTTTTTATATTATTTATTTTATTTCTATAATTTGTTGTGTTTGTCCACTCGTATTTATACCGCAAGCAACAAATAAAGACCTGCTAGATATGTAGAGGCTGCAATGATCGGTTTGTAGATTATCAGAATCTACAAACCTGCAATAGATCCAATGCATTGCATGCTACATCGATGTATAAGAATCACTGTTCATAAAATACTTATCAAATCTTAAATTCTTAATTATTTTCATTAAATTCTCATTGCTTTCCTTAAATTCTTATCATTTTACAAAGTGCAAACTTACAAATAAACCAAGAAGACCAGACAAAGAATCCCGCTGCAAACCAGGGAACAAATTGACATGTGGACCAGCACTTCCCGGGCAAGTCGTAATATGCAACTAAAGAAGGGGAGCGATTCTTTACTTGACTCAGAGGCACTGATATGGACTGTGACTTCAGCAGTATACCAAGTCACAAAACTCTCCAAAATATAACTAAAACAACCTAATACAACATTGTTGTCAACAACAGAGATTTTATATATATGTATGCAATTATGCAAATTGCACTAAAAGCAAATATACTACACATAATAAAAGCTTCAGCTAACTAATGCAAAAAAACCATTAGGCCTAAAGCCTAACATGTTCAAAAATCATAAAAGACACACCTGAAACAAAATATGATGTGCTGTAGTTGGCTGGTGCTGTGTATGTTCCTGATTCAGCTGATGTTTTCACAGGCGATGATAACGTAATAGCTGGAATAAAGCAGAAGACCATAATACACCCATTACCATTAATAATTTGTTCAAGTCAATCAAAGTCAGAGTTCATTCGTCTTGCAATAAAAGTAAGTATTCAGTGACAAAAATGAGATCGGTGCTCAGTTCAAGGAAGCTCATTTAAGATTTTCATTGTAACCAAGCAGGGGCATAAACATGTTTGAAAATCTCTGGGGACAGACCGCACTATGTCCAGACCAAGAAAAATGTTTTACGTCTGTCCTCAAACTTTCAGGTAGGGGGGAAAATATGAAATCATGTGATGGGCCCCATTCTTTCCTTCAGCATACATTGGTTTGGCTTACACATCGGGGACATTAAAATTTTTGTGGGGTCCCCCTTAACCTGCAGGAGACTGACTCTTTCCAGAAATTCGGGAGGAAGTGTACACTACACATGTCATTGCATTCCCTCCAAATTACAGACAAAACTAGGCGGAAACGCATCCCAGCCGCCTCCTCCTCCTGGTTAGTTACACATATATAAAACTTTAATCGCTACATTGGCCAGACAAACGATCAAACAACATAAATTTTAAATAAAGGGGAAAAAAAAAATATTGTTAAATTAACAGTAGTCAAATTGCTATGGTCATAGCCTCAACATATTCAGCCTGAATCAATCAAGAGCGTAAGTTCTATAAATGCCATGCCATATAAAATCCACAATAATCGAGGAACGTATGCATATTAATGTCCACATTTCACAAAAATCATTAAGAATTCAAGGGTTCAGTTCAGACTCAAACTTAGACCAACCTTCCGCTGCATAACAGCGGATCCGTCTGAATAAGGAACATTGTAACAGGCAGCAATAGTGTTCCATTAATTAAATTCAAACCAAAGAGTAAGCCAGAGCAGCCTATATGCCATCAAGTCACGAAAAAAACTTCACACCTCATTACATTATACTCAGAGTTGCTTCTGAAATGTGTGGACTGAAGTTAGCTGAAAATATAGGCTTGACATTATTATTGACTACCGCACATAATCATTCTTATTGAAATTGCAAATCAGTGGCTTTCAATTAAAATAGTAAACGAATAGAACTAATAAATTAGGAGGCCGATCAAATACCGAACAACCTACATCGATAAGCAACTATCAATAATATCTTAAAAGAAACGCCTGTACCAGTGCCTGGGATATCATTACTGATTCCAGGTCCAAGCGTTGTTGTAGTCGTAGATGTGGATGGCTTTTCTGAGGCTCAAATACAACAGGCTAAATATTTAGAGTCGACTTCATAGAGGTACCTTAACTCCTACCCCGACTCCTACCTTGACCTAGAAAGACAATTTAACAGCAGCCCATAACTGTCATTCAAAAAACTTTTTGCTTACTCCATTTGAATTAATATACCATTTAAATTAACGTGACGTCATAGATTTAAAGAAAAATGATTTTCTATTTTCACTGATTTTAAATTATAGTGATTTCTTGTGGAAATAAATTTGTGCCTTTAAAATTTTGAAATAAATTTAGAGTTTTTCGAACGGTCCAGTACAACATGGCGCCCACGCCGGAAACGAGAATTACTATGAAAATCGCCACGGCTCCAGCTACGAGCATAACGAAATCAAACTGGCCCAGCAGACCCCCATCGCTTGTGTTCGTGTCATCGCTAAAGTTTATGCTTTTGTCAGTGTGGGGTTTCTTTTCAGCGTTTCTGTGCTGCACAGTGTGAGCGTTTTCAAAACGAATGCTGGTATTTGAGATATTGTTTGCATTTTCGCCATTGTCAAAAATCTTACCGGTGTTACTGCTTTTTCCAATCAAGCGTTCGCCAGTTAACGTTCTCGTTTCATTTAAATCAGCGCTCTTAGACTTTAACCCAAGTCCAGATTCATGTGAGATGTCATCAGGGCCATGAGGCACGGTCACCTCTGAAAATCTATAATCAACTGAATTACCATGTTCATCTGGAATATTGCTTTCAGCATCCTCTGCCAGTTGTGGTTTTAAAATAATTGGTTTTACGTCTATCCAAAACGTTGCATTCTTGTGAATTTGCTGTGCAGAAAAAGAAAGCATGTACTGTCCTGTGTCTTCTTTCTTAGCTCCATGTATTGTCATATGAGTACTGTTCCGGAAAATTCGATCATCATTCTGCAAGCAAATGTGTATATAAAGTACAAAATATATGGTTCAGTTTTCATAAGTTTTTTTTTAGATATTGCGCAAAAAATTAACTTTATTGGTTTAATTGTTAAAGATAAGAAAAACCGTTTGTACAGCACTATATCTGGAGAAGTACTTCCTATAATAATAGTAGAATTCATCGTTCTGTATTCAGCAGAATTTCACCAGTTAGGCCTACTTAAAACATTTATAAATAACTCTCACATCTTCATGCATATGAATATTTTCTAGACTCCAAGCTACACTTCTCTAGTTATAACTGATGTGATTTCAGCCAGTTTAAACTTAATTTGAATATCACAGACAAATAGGGATAAGCACGTTGGCTTTAAGTTAACTGACGTATACTGTCCAGCAGTACATAAATAGTCCAGCAGTAGCCTACTTAAATAGTCCAGCAGTTTATACAAAAACATTGTGTTCATCTCCCCACGTTTGACAGCAGTTGGCCGTCAAGCTGTTTTTTAATATTGAAGACATTTAGAATTCAACATTAAAATGTTGTTAGCATTTCGACTCATATCAACTTTGAGCAGAAACTATTCTAGAACGCTCTAATATTATTATACCAACATAATGCACAAA